>CM042564.1:928741-1068741 GCA_023630585.1 Cranoglanis bouderius | reverse complement strand
CTCTGCTGTGTGCAAACTGCCTTTCTGCTTCACAACAGATTTAAGCATCATGACAAAAAAAAATAAAAACTTACCCCCCACCACACATTACTAAACACAAGCAGGTTTAGGAGATGGATGAATTACACTAATGACCACATGCATATTAAAAAAAAAATGCTAAAAATTATACACATCTTTCCAAATACACACTTGGAATAGAAATGTATTGACCTTCTGCAAAAAGAAGCTTGTAAATCCTTGAAAGCTAAAGAGTTAAAGACTACATTCTAATGTCATGCTCCATCTTGCTTCCTGTGCCAGTTCTGGTTGAAGACTGAGCAGCTGACGATGTGTAGCAACTTGTTTTCTTAACTTCTTAATTTTCTCTCCTCAGCACACCATCAGTCATAAGCTCAAATGTTTGTAGATGCACCAGGTCTTGCACAGACAAGGGGGATTTCATCAGGTGTACCTGCTTCTTATCTTTTGTTTTCCAATTAGAAAGTCATTTTTTGTTCCCTCAGGTAAAAGAATGGGTACTCTTCTTTTCTTTAAAGAGAAATAAGGGTTTCATATATGATCCTATTCACTGGGTTTGTGTTTCTAATGTTAACTGCAAAGACTTGCCTTCATGTCATTTATTGACACAATGACCTATGGTGCACACCAAATATTAAAGACTTAAAAATATTTCAGTTTGTTAGCTAGTTAATCACATGCATTTCTGTCATAATGTTAAGTGGGATCGTAGGCAAGATAGTTTTTATTTTATTTTTTAAAAACATTAAACTCACTGTAAAAGTCGTTTATAGAACGTCAAAGTTAAAAATCACTAGCATAAGTAATCATTTCAGAGCTACAACAAAGATAACAAGCTACTTACATTTGTAGACGAAGTTGGCTGAGAGTTTGTGCAACCAGATTTCTGAGAAGGCAGGTTGTGAAAAACCCTCGAGTGACTGCAAAAGACCTGCAGCAAGACTTGGTGGCAACAGGCACTGAGGTTTCAGTGAGCACAGTATTGCACGTACTAAACGCAGAAGGTTTCCATGCCAGAACTCCAAGACGTACACCACTACTGACCCAAACACACAAGAAAAGTCGCTCAAAATCATATAAATAAGCCACAGAAGTCTTGGGATTCTGTTCTGTGGAGCGATGAAACAAAACTGGAACTTTTCGGCACGGTGGATCAGCGGTATGTCTGGAGAAAGAAGACTGAAGAAAGAACACTCTGTCCATAGTCAAGCATGGTGGTGGCTCTGTGATGCTCTGGGGCTGCTTTGCATCCTCTGGCACTGGAAACCTGCAGTGTGTGGAAGGCAAGATGGATTCATTGAAGTATCAGGAAATCCTAGGAGAAAACCTCATGCCGTTTGTGAGGAAGCTGAAGCTTTGGCATCATTGGACCTTCCAACAGGACAATGATCCCAAGCATACCTCAAATTCAACCAAGGCATGGTTGCAGAAGAAGTCCTGGAAAATTCTACAGGGCCATCAGTCACCTGACTTTTTAATTTGAAGGTGGTTGCAGCACGCAAACCCAAGAATATTACTGAGCTGGAGGCCATTGCTCATGAGGAATGGCCTAAGATTCCTCAGGAATGCTGCCAGAAGCTGGTGTCTGGCTCTGCATCTCGTTTGCAGCAGGTCATAACAGCAAAAGGGTCTCTACTAAGTACTAAAGATGCTTGCCATGAAGGGATTGAATAATTTTGACTGTATCTGTGTGTATATTCCCTCTTATTTGTGGTATATTGCGAGTTTGTGCATTTTTGAAGGCTTGTGAACTGTTAAGTCTTACTCCTCCTGCTGCTCTTGTGTTATGGCTGCTGTGACACCAAATGTTTCCTTGGGGATCAATAAAGTACTCTCTCTATCTAGACCATTAGTGTTGCTTTTAAATTTTCGAGATGTAAATAAGGTGTGTGTGAACAATGTTGCTCATGTTTCTCTGCACATGCATGCAAAGTGACACCTTGAGTATGAAACGGACCCTTCTGTTTTGCATCAGGCCTTATCACATGACCAAAATCAAACCATTTCTTTCCTCGCATGACCTGCATAAAGTTGTTCATGCTTCTATTTCATCCCAGTTAGACTATTGTAATAATGCCTTGTACAGTATATTGGGATCAGCCAGTTACTGACTGCACAAGGACTCAATCACCATCACATTATATACGTTTACACACCAAACACTCACTCACTATGAAGTAATGCTCAGTGTATAATTGCCTGACTTACCAAGCCTTTGTTTATTGCCCACATTATTCTGATTTCTGACTGTTTGTTCCTGGTTTAATGTTGTTTACTAATCTCCTGATCCCCTGCCTAGATTGTCTGTTTCAACTTGAATCAACCTCAGAAAAGACTATACAATGAATATATGCAGTATATAACAAGATATTTAGTGTGTTTTATTCTGATTCAGGGTAAGATATCAGACTCGCCTGAACCCAGTTGGGTCTCCATGCAGAGTGACTGGGCAGTGGATCGTCTGATGCACTTCAGAGGGAAAAACTGAGAAAGTAAGTGGAAATACCTTAACCTTAAATGCTGAGGATCATGCACAGGCATGGTCAAATACATTTATTTATATTCATTCATAAATTTCTTTTTAATGAGTATATTTTCATGCAATGATTTTAGTTATTTATTCTTCTATATAGAATCCAACTTAAATTATAATGCAAATTTCACATCCGATCAGCCATAACATTAAAACCACAGGTCTTGTGGGGTGTTCCTGGTATGCAGTGGTTAGTACCTACCAGAAGTGGTCCACCGAAAGACAACCAGTGAAACCAGTGACGGGGTCATGGGCGCCCAAGGTTCACTGATTGTGTGTGTGTGGGGAGCGAAGGCTAGCACGCCTGGTCTGATCCCACACAAGAGCTACTGTAAAAAGTTCATGCTGGATGTGATGAGACATTCCAGCTGCCATGGAACCTCATGCCTGTGGAAATTGGTTCAGCAGCTGCTGATGGCAAAAGACTTTCACCTGCAGCCCGTTGACAGATGGTCAGAGTTTTGGCAGATGAGATGAGGAGGCATGAGCTAAACCCAGCACGCTCACAATGTGTCACTGTCTGCCGAAACATCATCCGCCAGTACCTGCAGAGTTTTGGTGATATGCGTGACAATGGTCAGCATCATCAGCAAATAAATGCATTACCAGCACCAGCCATTACAGATATAAGAGAGCAATGGCCATACCTTTTCACTCAATATTTTATATCTTCCTGATATCAAAGTGCTGCATGCACTTGAGCTTGCCATGAAGGAGTGTTGAAGAACCATCGTGGAGTTCTTCAACAACAAACCCACCAATGCAGAAGTCTGGGCAGTCCTTTCACTGGGTCCAAACTGTGAACTGTCCTTCTGCGTCATCCAACTTCTGATGGCTCACCTCTCCGAGACCCTGGAAGGGTTGATCCTTCTTGCAAACGTAAGTTACCATACTATGATTGTCCTGATAAGCAAAATAGACCTGCTCTTTCTTCATTTAAAAAGTGAAATCCATACAAGGCCTTTTGTTGGTTTATTTTGCCATGATCATCTCCTCATCCTTGTAACCGTGTCCTAGGCATCTGCCATGGCAGCTGATGTAGAAAGGACACTCGCACTCCCTGCAGCTCCTCGACTGATACTCTTTGGTATGTATAGAAGTGTATATATATTTTTTTCTTTTTATGATTACCTAAGCCACCAGGTTGGTTTTTTTCTGGATTTCAGCAAAAGTGTTAAGTGCTTCTTCACAATACTTAACAATACTGAGAGAAAAATGTACAACATTTGACTTCAATATCCATCCAGACTATGTTGCAATGGCACATTAATTCATTTTTATGTAAATGCTGACATGGGGTTTTCTTTGTAAAGTTTCAGGTGAAACACCAGGCAGCTGTATTCACCTCTGGATGATCAGCCTTGAGAGGCACATCATTCGTGAGGGCATCCAGCCAGCTTTTCTGTGAGGGCTTGCTGCTGTCTTTTCTACTTACTACATTTTCAGTCTTCAGTACCAAGACGACTCTGCATGCACACTGGAATTCATTCAAAGGTTAGATGCTTGGATGTGTACATCCTTCAGCTGTTACTGTGTGATGTGAGCATTTGAGGACATTGTGTTGCTCACGTTTCATTTCACTGGTCACATACCAACTTCCCAAAAGATCTGATGGCTGGAGCTTGTTAAGAAAGCTCTCCTGATTCTAATCAGGGCAGAGCAAACTACCACTTTCTCTGAACCATGTTTATATATGGATTTACAGATGACAATGTGTAACTCCTAAAAACACACCACACACACACACATTCCTGTGCATCTATCAAGGTGAGGACCGAGTAATTTAACCTGCAATGTGAGGACCACCATTTCTCACTAGATGTGTCTCACTCATTACTGACTGGATTATTTTAACTACAGTCTTTATTTTTTAGCTTGCACTTATTTTATGCTATTTTATATTTTAGTGTGGACAAATGTCACAGTTTGAGGTTCATAAACAGACTCCCTGAACTTTTATTTATTTATTTTGAGTTTATTTGAATAGGGACAGTACAAAAACATGATTCCTGTCAACAGCTGGAAAATATGTATTGCACATCGAGAGTATAGCTGTTACAACACTAAATGATAGCTGGATGCCGTTGTGGTGAAAAGGTCGTCATTAGCTTGGGTCAGGAGTCAAAGAATCAGTCCAGAGATATGTGCTCGGTAATGTTAGTTCCAAAGAAACAAACTAATACCTCGTGTTGAGCTTGGAAAACAAAAGTCCTTAAGTAAAGTGAAGTGCAAATGAAAACAGGTGTGTGTGATTAAAATGAGGGTGACTGTGAGCGTGGAAGTGTGTGAGTGTTCTGGGTGTTGTAGTCACTGGTGGCCATATCTGTAGGCCGCCGAGCTTGCTGGGAAGTGTAGTGCGGGGTGTGTGAGTCGGTGGTGGCCATATTCGTGGGCCGCTGAGAGTTCTGGGAAATGGAGTCGCGCTTCTGGCGCAACCTAACAGACCCCCCCCCCCCCCCCCCCCCCCCCAACAGAGCCTTGTCTTGTTCTAGAATGTCCTGTGCTATCACCCAGCTCTGTTCCTCGGGCCCGTACCCCTCCCAATCAATGAGGAGTCGCCCTTGACGTCGCCGGGATTTAAGAATTTGGTGAACCTGGTAGGCCGGTTGTCCCCCAACCTCCTGTGGAGGAGGTGGGGTGTCTGAAGGGTGTTAGTTGGTGAGGATGCCGGTGTGGAAGGGTTTGAGGAGTGAGACATGGAAGGACGGAGCGATGCGCCAGTGCGGAGGGATGGCTAATTTGTACGTTACCTCATTGATGGGTTTGATCTTGAAAGGGCCGAGGTAACGAGGACAGAGCTTTTGACAGGGGTGTTTGAGTTTTAGGTTCCGGGTGGAGAGCCATACATGTTCACCGGGTTGGTACCATGGTGGTGCTTGCCGGTGGAGATCAGCCCGGGCTTTTGCCTGGGAGGTAGCTTGCCTTATCCATCTGTGTGTGCTTGCCCAGACCTGTTTGCTGCGATCAAACCACTCATTGACTGCCGGGGCATCCATGGCTGTGGCGTTCCACGGGAATAATGGTGGTTGATATCTTAAAACACATTGGAAGGGTGTCAGGTTCGTGGCGGAATGGCAGAGCGAGTTTTGGGCATACTCCGCCCAAGGCAGGAAGTGAGCCCAGTCAGAGGGGTTTTGGTGGCAGAAGGAATGGAGCATTCTCCCAACTTCCTGATTCACCCGTTCTACCTGTCCATTAGACTCTGGGTGATATCCGGAAGTTAGACTGATGTTAACACCCAGTTTCTCCATGAATCCTGACCATATGCATGAGGTGAATTGCGGCCCTCGGTCACTGACAATGTCCTCAGGAATCCCAAAGTAACAGAACACGTGAGTGAATATAAGTTCGGCAGTGTGAAAGGGAATCAAGCAAAGGGACTTAGACAAATGGTTGAGGATGACAAAAATGGTTGTGTTGCCCAGAGAATTGGGAAGGTCGGTGAGGAAATCTATGGCTAGGTGTGACCAGGGCTGCTGGGGTGTGGGTAACGGCAAGAGCTGACCGGCAGGGAATGCTCTGGGTACTTTGGTTTGGGCGCAGACGCTACAAGACTTAATAGCATGTTGTATGTCCCGGGACATGCTGGGCCACCAGTACTTGGGCGCTAAGAGGTGGTAAGTACGTCGGGAACCGGGGGGAACCGTATGGGCCCATTTGACTAGTTGGTTCCTGTATGCCGGAGGAACAAACAATTTAGTGGGAGGACAGGCCGAAGGTATGTGCTTGTGCGGGATTTTGGTGAGCACTCGATCGATTTCCCACTGCACGTTGCCAACAAAGCAGGAAGGAGGCAGGATGTGATTGGGTTGTGGAGATTGAGAATCCTTGCTGTGGAGACGGGAAAGGGCATCAGCTTTGTGATTTTTAGATCCCGGATGGTAAGATAAGGTGAACTTAAAGCGTGCAAAAAATAAGGACCAACGGGCTTGACGGGGATTTAAGCGTTTAGCCGTGTGTAGATATTCTAAATTTTTGTGATCGGTGAAAATAACAAATGGGTGTTCTGCCCCCTCTAGCCAATGTCTCCACTCTTCTAACGCTAACTTTATAGCTAAAAGTTCACGATCTCCCACGTCGTAGTTACATTCTGCCGGCAATAACTTTCTGGAAAAGAACGCAACGGGGTGAAGTTTGGGTTTTTCCCCTAGGTGCTATGATGAAATAGCTCCCACTCCAGCCTCAGAGGCATCTACCTCTACCACAAAGGGACGAGAGGACGTCAGGGTGTTTGAGGATAGATGCAGTGGTGAATGCGGTTTTGAGCCTGGAAAAAGCCCTCTCGGCCTCTTGGTTCCACGTAAGACGGCGAGGTCTGCCCTGCAGTAGGGCCGTAAGGGGCAGGGCAATGGAGCTGAATCCCCAGATAAAACGCCTGTAGAAATTGGCAAACCCCAGAAAGCTTTGGAGCTCTTTAATGGTTATGGTTGTGGGCCACTGTGTTACTACCGTGACCTTACTGGTGTCCATTGCTACCCCCTCAGGGCTGATCACATACCCTAGGAAGGTCATGGTGTCTTTATGGAACTCGCATTTCTCAGCCTTCACATAGAGCTGGTTCTCCAGGAGTCATGCGAGGACCTGACGAACTTGAGCCACATGGGTTTCAAAGGTGGGGGAATAGACTAAAATTTTGTCGATATAGGCTATGACAAATTTGCCTAACATGTCCCTCAGCACGTCGTTGATCAGACATTGGAAGACCGAGGGCGCGTTAGTTAGCCCATACGGCATCACGAGGTACTCGTAGTGCCCCATAGCTGTGCTGAAGGTGGTTTTCCACTCATCCCCTTCTCGAATACAAACTAGATTGTAAGCGCTGCGCAGGTCTAATTTAGTGAAATAGCGAGCCTCACGTAATTGTTCTAGGGCAGAGGGGACGAGTGGAAGGGGATAAGGGTATTTCACAGACGCTCTGTTGAGTAATCAATACATGGCCGAAGGTCCCCTCCCTTCTTAGCCACAAAGAAGAAGCTGGCCTCAGCAGGGGAAGTGGAATGACGGATATACCCTTGTTGGAGTGCCTCCTGAATGTATTGACATTGCTTTTTGTTCTGCTTGGGATAATGGATAAATGTGTCCGCGAGGTGGTGTCCTACCCAGTAGGAGGTCTATCGCACGGTCGTAAGGGCGATGGGGCAGCAGACCGCTAGCCTTGGTCTTACTGAATACCTCCATGAGATCGCGATATTGGCGGGTATCGGCACTGTGGATGTACTGTCTGGACTTTCTATGGTGGTGGTTGCCACTGTAAGCGGGAGTGTGTTGAGGCAGTGTTGTCAGCAGAAGGGTGACCAGCTGGTGATTTGCTGGTCTGTCCATGAAATCTGAGGGTTATGTCATTCCATCCATGGTAATCCCAAGACGATGGGATAACAGGCTGAATTTGTGACCCAAAAAGTCATATCCTCGCGACGGAGTGCACTGACACGAAGCCCCAGGATGTGCGTGTAGTGTGTGATGTCACCGATGGGTGTACTGTCGATAGCTTGAATACTGAGAGGTTGGGGTAAGGTAGGTAGGCCAAGCTGATGCACGATCCTCTCGTCTATGAAGTTGCCCGCCGCCCCGGAGTCAAGCATGGCTGTAACGAGAGTGCAAGAACCTGAGTGTTCAAGGAAGACAGGTAATGTAAAAGTATGTGAAACAGCATCAGGAATCTGACTCACCGGGGCTGAACGGGTGCGTGGTCCGCCCCTCGCCGGGGTTACACTTGCGGAGCGGATCGGGCAGGATTGAAGGAGGTGGTCAGCTTGGCCGCAATAGAGGCATAGGTTTTCCCGGCGTCTCCTCTCCTTTTCACAGCGATCAAGCTTGGCATGACCGATCTGCATAGGCGCTGTAATGGCGGGGAGTCTGATCGGTTCGGGGCGATGAGGCTGCAGATTACAGCTGTATAGGAGTTGGTCGAGCCATATAGCGAGGTCGATCAGTGCGTCTAGTGTGAGGGGTTCATCGCGACATGCCATTTCGGTTAATATGGCAGGGTTGAGGCCCTGAAGAAATACGGCTTTCAATGCCACATCATTCCAGCCGCTGCCCACGGCGATTGTTCGAAATTCCAAGGCGTATTCCGCCACGCGAAGTGAGCCCTGCCGTAGCATGAGTAGCCACTCCCCGACTTCCTGGTGGTCGGGTGCGTGATCAAACACTCAACGGAACATGGCAATGAACGTTTCGTATGAGGCGACCGCATCTCCGTCTCGCTCGCGCACCGTCGCAGCCCACCTTGGTGCTTTGCCCGTTAACAATGATATGAACCGGGCTATTTTTTCATTGTCCGCCATTTCTCCACAGCAGTCAAAATACAAAGAGCATTGCAAGATAAATCCCTTACATAGTCCAGGATCACCGTTGTATTTCTCCGGTGTGGGCAGAGGTATCCGAGGCGTGTGAACGGAAGCTGGCGCGGCGCGCTGTGTAGCAGTCGACGCTGCTTGCGAGAGGAGTTGCAGGTTTTGGTCCATTTCGCCCAAACGCTGTTGCGCGCTGAGGATTTGGCCGTGGGCCATAATTGCCTGGCGGATTTCATCCGCTGCATCCATGTTAGGCGAAGTATTCTGTTACGACACTAAATGACAGCTGGATGCAGTTGCGGTGAAAAGGTCCGTCATTAGCTTAGGACAGGAGTCAAAGAATCAGTCCAGAGATATGTGCTCGGTAATGTTAGATCCAAAGAAACAAACTAATACTTCGCGTTGACCTTGGAAAACAAAACTCCTTATGTAAAGTGATGTGCAAATGAAAACAGGTGTGTGTGATTAAAATGAGGGTGACCGTGAGCGTGGAAGTGTGTGAGTGTTCTGGGTGTTGTAGTCCCTGGCGGCCATATCTGTAGGCCACCGAGCTTGCTGGGAAGTGTAGTGCAGGGTGTGTGCGCGTGAGTCGGTGGAGGCCATATTTGTGGGCCGCTGAGAGTTCTGGGAAATGGAGTCGCGCTTCTGGCGCGACCTAACAATAGCATGAGCTAATTTGCATCTCGGGTGCCTAGAAAGGCTTTTCTTTAAAAAAAAAAAAAAAAAAAAAAACCTGCTAATCATAAAATAAAAGTATTAACTAATGTAGCATATCATCTATATACATACATCAAAATATCCTGTACTTATTTTAAGGATGCTTCCAAATCTGGTACTATGAATAACTATTTAAAACCAACATTTATTAAATTTAATTTTAAATTTATTTTAAAATGTAATTGTGTACAGCTCTGGTTTGTTTTAAACCAGCATTTTACCATCAATTTAAAAGGCTTTAAGTCACATACTGTTTTAAACTCATTTGGCAACATGTTCCAGAGTCAGGAGCCTTTTACAGAAAAGGCTCTTTGTCCTTGTGTAGTTCTACAAAAATCAATCCTGCAGTACTCCTAGTGGTTCTACCTGTGTCATCCTGTCTTTCTATCAATTTACATAAAGCAGATGGTGCCTTTTAGATTTGTAAAGATAAGCATATTCCATTTTTTAAAAATATGACAATGATGCCATCGGTTTGGCTTTTTAACCATTATTTTTAGAGCCCGATTATACAACATCTCAAGTTTTTTAGTTGAGATCACTTGTTTGAGTCCAAGCTGTAATACAGTACGAAATGCGGGACAAGATCATCGCGTGCATAAAGACGAGCTGCCTCAATTGTGATGTATTGTCTAATAAGTTTAAAACAATTGAGGTTAATCCTTACCATTTTTGAAAGCTTTTTATATGTTTATCAAATTTAAGTTGTGAATCTAAAACACCTATAAAATTTAACTCCTGTACCTCTTCTATTTCTTCATTATGAACCCAAATTTTTTACTTTATCCTTTTGCTTTCTATTAGAGAAACGCATAAAAACTGTTTTATTAACACTTAAAGTAAGACGATTTTCCTGGAGCCATATAGATATCCATTCCATTTGTTCATTTAACACTGCAGCAGCCTTGGCAGGTGATTTAGCAGATGTATAGATTACTGTATCATCAGCATAAAGCTGGCATTCAACATCTGGACAACAACATGGCCGAACACTTATAAACAAACTAAAAAGCAACGGGCCTAAAATTGAGCCTTGCGGTAGGCCCATTGTGTTTCTCTCAAACAATGATTGTGTCAGTTTTTACACACTCAATTGAACGTATAATAAAATTAAAAGCACTTAATTTAGATAAAAGAATAGTGTGGTTAACTGTATCAAATGCCTTTTTTTTTTTTTAAGTCAATAAACAAAGAATGCCTAGCCTTTTCCAAGAAATAGCAAAGTGCTGTTTCTGTGGAATGCTGTGGTCTAAAACCAAACTGATGTTGGTAAAATTGATGTTGGGCGATAATTTGAGATCAGGCTGGGGTCCCCTGATTTTAAAAAGTGGTGTAACTACAGACTTCTTCCAAAGTTCTGGGAAAACACCTTCTCTAATCGATAAATTTGTCAAATGAGTTAATGAAGCTATCATCAAGGAGCTTTTTTTTTTTTTTTTTTTTGTTTTTTTTTTTTTTTTTTTTTAATAAATAAAACTAATCTAAATTGTAAACATCCTTTGCTGTTGAATTTGGTAATAACATTACAATTTCAATTATTTTTTCTTCAACCTTTGATACAAAATGAATTTGATAGCTCATCCTCCACCTTATCTATTAATAATATTGGTTTAAAAGTTTGAGCTAATTAATCTACTGAGCATATAAAATATGTATTAAACTCATGTGCTGAAGTAGTTTTATCATCAATTACTTTTCCATCAATTTGTAAATCTTTAACAAATAAGACTCAAAAACCACAAGTATTTAATTTTTTTTAATTGCTTCCATATGGCTGTACTTTGTCCTTTAGCACTCTCTATTAATTGTGTGTAATATGGTACTTCTGACTTCCGTAGTTCTTGTACTACTTTGTTTGAGTCCTTTATAAATTAATCTCTGTATTTAATTTAGAAGATAATTAATTTAAGGCCTGGTCCCTTTTTTTCATAAGATTATGAATATCACTGTTAAACCATGTTTTTTTTTTGTTTGTTTTTTCTCTTGTGCATTTCAGAGAAGTATAATATGTTTGTCACAGTTTCAGTCAGGGAAGTACAACACAAGTTTCCTTCACTTATTTGTAATGTTATCCCAATCAGCATTGTTCATCTCTACTTCAAATTGCCTTACTTTAGATTTCTGTATCCCAAACTGAATTCTATCTAGTCTCTGGTTTTAGAATTGCTGTAGTCGTTGTTAATTTCCTGACTGTTAATACCACATTATGACCTGATAAACCTGTCAATAAATTGTAAGTTTTTATAATGCGCTCTTCCCTGTTGGTAAAAATAAGATCTAATAAAGTCCTACTACTTCTGGTAACTTTTGTTGGCCTTTTGACCAACTGATAATTAAATTTGGACATCATTTGTCCAGATCTCACCATTTATGACCATCAATCAGACTACAGTACTGAAGTACATGTAGTGTTCTTGTGCAATCATTGATCTAATTAGACGAGCCAAACTTTAGCAATATACACCAATGTCCAGCAACTTCCAACAAAGCTGCATGAGATGCCATCTCCAGTGACCGGTCCTACATTTATTTTAGTTTGAGAACAGACACCTTGGGCTTAAGTCTGTTGTTTTAGGTGTTTTTCAGATCTTCTATTATAGACCAGGAACATCATAAATAATAAAAATAAATGTTCAGTTACAACTAAATATATTGAACAGTGTCAGTAAACATTAAAACTCATAGTACAATGTTAAAACCAAAAATACTAAAACCGAGAGAGAGCGAGATTAAAACCGAAAGGTGAACAGAACAATTGGAAAGCAAGATGTTAAGCCTTCAAAATGCGAGTTTTCGTGAAGCAGATCTCCGGTTTAGAGCCTCAGTCGTGTTGTACACAAAGTTCTTGACATCCTTCCATGATCTCTGACTCGAGGCTTTCTCTTCTTCTATGCACTGAATGCAGGGCTCTTTTCCAGGAACTCTGCGCTCTGCCATATACTTTCCCAAGTGTTTATGTACTGCACTCCTCTCTGCTTCACTCCATGGTCTCCTCACATTCACCTTGGGTGTCTCTACAAATGACAAAGACAATGTAGATTGTGTAACCTTGAAAACACAGACCTAAAAGTAGATTTCTTAAACTGCTATTGCTTGCCCAGAGTCGCAGACCTAAATGTAGGACTGCATGGTTTGGCCTAAAAGTCATTTCATCCTCAAAGAAATGTTTGTGCATCAGAGTTAATGAATGAATTATTAATTGTTGTGGTGATCATATTGTGTATCGTGGTTTAAAAAAATGACTAGCTCCATTCTCTTCATTACACACAACTACCTACACCGTTGTGTGCAGGCATTCAAATGGAAATTGCTTCATTGCACACACAAGGAGCTCTCTGACAGTTAAGGGCAATTTCAGCTTAATTTCTTTGGCAGAAAACAGGAAAAGTAATGGAAAGTAGTCTATTTGAACCGTTTCATGATTTTAAAATTCACTGAAATATGGTGAAAAGATGAGAGAGAGCATCTGATGGTTTCGGTCAGCGCTGCCTCTAATGCACTGCTTTACGAAAGGGTTGCCTTCGTGACTCGATAGGAGTTCTGTGGAATTTCTGCTCTGTTCCAGTATATTAATGACTTGACTTACGATAAGAATAGTCATTGGTGCTACTCACTACTCTTTTATACAGATTTATAGAACTTACCCTTTGCTTTCCCACTCTTGGTCTGTTTTCCTCTTTTCTGCTCACCAGGGTTGCTCCTGAGCAGTGATCTGCGACAGACGAGCATTAGTGAAACCTCCGGTATTGTTGACCCTCATCGTCCATGTGTACTGAAGTGCTGACGCTGAAATCTGACCGCCAAAACCCCACTATACAATGAGCCTTCATGAAAAACACTGACACTACTACTCACAAAATAAAAACAATACTCGCCATCTACACCTGAACTCCCATCCTCACGGCATGACTCAAGTCTCTTTTCAGGGGAGAAGAGGTCAGAACCTCCATCTGAAAAACAAAAACTGACCCCTCTTCCTCTGCAGTGTAAGAAAGACGTACTGAAAACAGTGACTGTATCTTCTTCTCTCCTTTGAAACAACAAATCGATTGACTCCTTCATTCTCTCCGTCAAGAAAACTGAACCCTGCTTTCCTGGTTTCCCCCTGATTTCTATGTGGGTTAATAGCTTGCTTAGCTCCTTTTCTAATGGTGGCAAGATTTCATACATGAATGTCCTCATTAATGGCACTTCTGCTTGCTTTCTTGTAGGTCTCAAGAGTCAAGCGTGATGCTTCCCCTTCACGCCGCTTGTTGAAGATAATGACCTGTCCCAGAACAGTCTCGTTTAATGTCTTGTATGCACCTAAACTCATCTGTTGCATCAGTTCCCCTCTTGCTTCACCTTCTACCATCCTGAGATGGTCTCTCAGAGCAATCACATTTTTGGTGAGGGGAATGTCATCTTGTTTATTCCATATTTTTTCTTGTATGGTTTGGTGAGCAGTGACTGCAACACTGTTCCTCCAGTTCTTCTCCTGTAGTTCAAAGAACTTTTTTTTTTGCTTTCTTCTCTGCCAGATCATCATCATTTATAAGAGTCTGTACGATCAGGACCTCCACAGTCCCTTTAAGACAGAATCCAATTTTGACTGCTGTTGAAGGTTTTCCATATTCATTTTTGCCTGGACTAAACTGTTAGACACTTGGCAACGTTGATGACAAGCTGAAACTTTGATGGTGCACACAAATCTTCAAGATAATTGACCGTCTTTTCCATATCTTTAGCTACTAACATGAATCGAATCCAAGCTCCCTCATTCTCTGTGCAGTGTACTGGTGTCTAGACTTCACATGACCATGCTGTGATTCACCATATTTGCAAATCAAAGAATTGCTCCTGATGTGAAAGGACACATCATCTTGTCTCATGTTGTTGATGATCCTCTGACCTGCGTCTGAGGGAGCAGGCATACAGCAGGTCTTTGTACTCTCCCTCGTCTAGTTTTTTTTTAATTTTTTCATCCGTCACACGTGATTTCTTAGTTTTGCACGAGGACTGATGTCTCCACAGGTCATTTCTCCTGAACATCCCATAACAATATGGGAAAGGCAAATAATCCTTAACAGAAGCTTCATCAGACGGCTGCTTCCGTGTCACTATTTCTCCTCTGCCTTTTTCAGAACTTTGGCATTGTGTTTAAAGTCTCCTTTATTGTGCAGATGTTCCAAAATCCTTCTTTCTTTGGATCCTAATGGAAAGCTGAAGGCAATATGCCACATCTTTGACCTCCATATGCTTTCTCTCCAAATGCCTCTATCTTTAATTGTGATTTGCCACAGTAAAGGCAATAATGTCTTTTGTCCCATGCCCGTTTACGGTCTTCCCTTTCTGTACAAGTTTTTAGGGTCACTGTTGATTTTCCTTTATTTGTTTTGGTTGT
This sequence comes from Cranoglanis bouderius, assembly GCA_023630585.1. Taxonomy (NCBI): domain Eukaryota; kingdom Metazoa; phylum Chordata; class Actinopteri; order Siluriformes; family Cranoglanididae; genus Cranoglanis; species Cranoglanis bouderius. Next base: position 1,053,791 of record CM042564.1, on the reverse strand, counting down.
CTCGTTTGCTTTGTGTATTTTCACATAGTTCTAAGGTTCTCTTGTTTTTTAATGGTGCACTTGCCTCTTTGCTGATCTTCACTCGAATTTGTATCTGGATCTTCACTGGACAGTTTCTTACATGATGAACCTTTTGTCTGGGCTCAAATCTTCCACATCACTGGAGGATGATGCACTGTGATCTGGATTGTAATCTGGGTCTAATCCGGTGCAGTTGGATTATTCTCCACTCCATGCAATTTTCTCCACTTCTCAACTCTGACTCAGGGGCTTGGAGTGTTTGAAATAAAGGAAGGTTGATGTTTATTAATGCAGTTAACTTAAAAGTGAAATTTAACTATGCACCTAAATTTGACTATGTATATCAGTAGTGCTCATTTTACCATCTATCTGAGGACCTCTCTAAAACTTGGAGAGAAGCCTATAAATAGCCACTGGAGGCCATTACAGTGAGACCGGCCTAAATGTCCTCACTGCAAAGGTTAAAAACTCACACTGGTCCTCACAAAGATAGCCATGCATGTACACACACACACACACACACACACACACACACACACACACACTTACTTCAGGTATTCACAAGTCATTCCTATTCACTCAGCCACTTTTTCAGTTGGTCACTAACTCAGTCTGTTGTTAAAGTTATGTATTTATGATTTATGTGGCTGAAATTTTACCTGAATGAGCTTTATTTTACGAAGTGCCATCAAATTTTATACAGCAAGCTCGTAAGTTCATTTATTCACTCTGTTTGTCAACCACTGATTTTGTGTTTATTTGTGTTCGATCTTCACACTGACTGCACTTCTTGTTAAAATGTTTTGGTTTTTTTGTGTTTTTTTGTTTGTTTTATTGTATTTTTTTGCCCTAAATCTCCTTCGGGCGTTTGTTTTTCAAGAAGGTTTTTCTAAAGCTTAATAAAGAGAATTAATTTTTTTTTTAAAGACACTTTGAAGCTGTATTATTTGTTCAAGTCACTATTCTAAAAGCTACATTTACTGTATTAAAACATGCTATTTTTTTATATAGCAAGCCTGCTAATGGGTAATTTATCAAATCACAAGGTTTAGAAAAGAAATGTTTAAAAAAAAAAAAAAAAACAATGTAGTCCTTTTTGCTAGCAGTCCGTTACTTAATACAACCCCAATTCCAAAAAAGTCGGGAAGCTGTGTAAAATGTAAATAAAAACAGAATGCAATGATTTGCAAATCTCATAAACCCGTATGTTATTCACAATAGAACATAGAAATCAGCAAATATTTAAACTGAGGAAATGTAACATTTTAAGGAAAATAAAATAAGGTCATTTTGAATTTGATGGCTGCAACACGTCTCAAAAAAGTTGGGATGGCGGCAACAAAAAATTTCTAGGGAATTTGAGGATTTACAGGGGTTTTTTCTGGGTTTTTTTTTTTTGAGGAAAAAAAAATTGTTTGTGAAAATCTCAACATCTGAGACTGCAGACCTCGTGACTAACCACTTCTTCAGGCTACATGGTATCCTCCAGAACATACTGTCTGACCGCGGACCCCAGTTTGTTTCACAGTTATGGAAAGCTTCCTGTAATGCTCTAGGGGCCACTGTGAGTCTCTGTTCGGGTTTTCATCCCCAGACTAATGGCCAAGCAGAGTGGGCTAATCAGGAGTTGGAAGCAGTGCTGAGATACCACCACCACCACCAACCACTCCACCTGGAGCTCTCAGCTTCCCTGGATTGACTACGCCCACAACTCTCTGTCCAGTACCGCTACCTGCATGTCCCCCTTTATGTGTTCCCTGGGTTATGAGCCTCCCCCTCTTCCCCACCCAGGAGGCCGATATTGCCGTCCCGTCGACTTTTCCCCTGACCAAGTTATTAGTGTGTATGGGTTCTGCACATTTACAGTAACTGTAAAGGCTAAAATAAAAAATAAATAATGGCAGTTTCAGGAGGAGTGCGCAAAGATGTCTGCTGCAGTGGGTGCCATCTAGAACAGATTGGAATTAGAGATGGGTGGGGTCATCTGAGAGCTTCCACAACACTGACTGGCCAGGGACCCCACTCATCTCTAATGTTCTGGGACAAGAATACGAAGAATGTGTGTTTATATAAAATACATTCTTCCATAATGCAAATTATAAGAGGTTTTCAGTAATGTTCCCACTAAGCAACTCTATAACTTTTGTCAGACACTGCTGCAGTGTGTGTGTGTGTGTGAGAGTGTGTGTGTGTGAGAGAGAGAAACTCCACCTCCCAAGTCTGTTCTCTGTTGATAAAATGAAAGTAAATTTTGTAACAAGAGGATTGGAAATGTTTTAGGAGGAAATTACAGTGACTATATACTGTGTATCTACATTAGATGGAAAACAGTTGATTTTGCCAACACTTTAATTGCACAGTTTAGTGTGTGTGTGTGTGTGTGTGTGTGTGTGTGTGTGTGTGTGTGTGTGTGTGTGTGTGTGTGTGTGTGTGTGTGTGTGTGTGTGTGTGTGTGTGTGTGTGTGTGTGTGTGTGTCTTTTCATTCCACTTCCTACTATGTAATTTTGTCCATCCTCCTCTGTTGAGCTCAGTCTGATTTGAGTGGAAATGAAAATTCGCTTCATGATGAGAAGATTGGAAACACATTCCAGGAGAAAACAACGTGTGCATGTGTGTTTCCTCACTCCACCTTCTGCTCTATAACTATAACTGTCCTCTCTGGACTTTGCCCATCAATCTGTTTTGTGTGTAAATGAAATTTAATGACGACAGGACTGTAAAAGGTTTGAGGAGAAAAACACAGTAAGTCTCTAAATCTAAAGCTATAATATGTGAATGTTATGAATCTCCACTGGATGAAGAACAGTTCAGATGATTTTTACTGAAGCTTTAACTCACACAGTTTACTGTAGGACTTGTAAGTGAACTGCAGTGTTTCCCTGAATGTGTGTGTGTGTGTGTGTGTGTGTGTGTGTGTGTGTGTGTGTGTGTGTGTGTGTGTGTGTGTGTGTGTGTGTGTGTGTGTCTGTTTGCAGGTGAGATATGACTTCCAAAATGAGTGTGTCTGGGGGTAAAGGACACAGAAAGACAAGAGGTGAGTGAAGGGTGTGATGATGAAAAACATAAATGTTCTCACATCCACCAACACCAAATTAATCCCAAATTAAATGTCTTTTGTGCAAAAGAGTTTTGTTAAGTGTCAACTAAATTACATCATAAATGTAATTTAATCTGCATCAACTAAAGAATGGCTGAAAAAGAAGGAAACTTGTGTTTTGGAATGGTCAAGTCATATTCCTGACCATAACCAAACTGAGCTGCTGTGGAGTGACCTGAAGAGGGCTATTCAATCAAGACAGCACTAAAAAAACTGATGAACTGAAACTGTTTTGTTGGGGAGGAATGGTCCAAAATTCTTCTTTATCTCTTTGCCAGTCTTACAAGCAGCTAGAGGAAATGTTTGGTGGAGGTTGTTGTTGCTAAAGGAGGATCTACAAGTTATTAATTCAAGGGTTCGCTAACTTTTTCTAGCCTGCACTGTAAAATGATTACTCAGTGTGCTCAATATTAGCTTAGTCAGATTGTCTTTGTCTAAAATTGTGACCTACATGAAGGTCAGACCACTTTTTTGAATAACAAATGCAAAAACCCTGGTGAATCCATAGGGTTCACAAACATTTTCTGTAAGTTCTTGTTTGGTTTGTTAATCTCACTGCAATACTTTGCTCTTATTGCCTCGTTGTTAAAGGGGGAAAAAAAAAAACATAAGACTGTGTAATGGGAAAAAATGCATAACAAATATTTAGTGTTTTGGTTGTATATTTAGTCTGATTCCAGGTAAGAGATCAGATTTACCTGAACCCAGCTGTGTGTCCATTAAGAGTGACCAGTCAATGGGACATCCACTGCACTTCAGTGTCCGAGACAGCACTACTGATCTGAGGCAAGGATGATTTACTTTATAATTTTATTTATTTAACCTGCCATATTGAATCCAGCATTAATTACCGTGCAAGTTCCACATTTGACATTTTAAACTCCACTGTTGCCTTCCCATCTATACCTTAGGCCAGTGTAGTGTAATAGATCAGACTCACCTGAACCCAGCTGTGTGTCCATGAAGAGGGACTGGTCAATGGAGCATCCAATAACCTTCAGAGACGGAGATTTTTCTGCTGATGTGAAGTTAGTACAGTATAGTTTAATGTATCAGGGCAGTTTTTTAAAATCATTGTGATCTTACAAAAGTGAACATAAATAATTGTTCAAGGTGAACAATAATGTCACATCTGTAAACTTTAGTACAATTATGAATCTCTTGGCATATGCTAAGGTTCACACTTGACCACCATGAATTCCACAAGCAATGAGCAGTCTTTCAAATCTAACAGTGTTTCTGTGTCGATTCTCCTTCTTTCTTCAGGATGTGTACCTGCGGTATTACAGGTGAAGGTTGTGCTGCTCTGGTTTCAGCTCTGAGGATGAACTCCTCATCACACCTGAGAAAACTGGATCTGAAATACAATAATCCAGGAGAATCAGGAGTGAAGCTGCTCTATGATCTGCTGATGGAATTGAAACTGAAATGGATACAGTGAGTCTCTCTCTCTCACACACACACACACACACACACACACACACACACACACACACACACACACACACACAAACTGTGTTTGTTCAGTTTTACTGAGGACCCATTAATTTCTGTTTGGTTAATAGTTTATTTATGTATTTGAACTATATTTCTCACACTCTGTTGCTGTTGAGCATTTCCTGTTCCATGATAAATGTTTGATTGTGGAATTTAAACTGATATTTCTTGTATGGAGTCTGATGTCTGATTCTGATAAACATGTAATCAAGTCTGATAATTCTGCCCTATTCTCCTACTTTACAGGTCTAAGATGTACTTCTGATTGGTTCTGAGTATCTCACACACAGGATTATGAGGATAACCTGTTAGATTACCAAGTGTTTGATGGACATCATGAGAGCTAAAACGTTGATATCATTCTTTTATCATTCTTTTTGTATACAGCAGGTTTTTAACTAGCAAAACTAAACTTTATTGTGCATGTAATGTGTGATTCGATAAACAGGATTTGTATATATGTTGGCATTTGTCCATTTATGTGTAATAAAAAAGAACGTATCACCAACGTGACGGCTGCTGAGACCTCCTCCTACATGGGAAAACTGGATGTCTCTGCACATGACCCTCACAACCTCTGCAACGTCTTTTCTTCACTTCTTAACCCGGTGCATCCTACTTCACCCTCCTCCTTGACGGCCAGTCCTTCTCTCCTACCTTCATTCCTACACGACATGTTCAGTCTTCCCCTCTTCTTTCTTTGACACATTTTTCTCCTCTATCAACATAAGAGATCTTTCAGATCTTGTCATGCAATCCCACCACCTGCCTGCTGGATCCCATCCCTTCCACAATGCTCCATACCACTTCACATGGACTCCTCCCGTTCATCTCTTCTATCATTCTATATTCTATACTTTATATATTTCCATCCAAAAGAAACCCACTCTGGAAACCTTAGACATCAGCATCTACCAATCTGTATTTCCTCATTTGTAAGTCGCTTTGGATTAAAGCGTCGGATAAATGAATTAATGTAACTGTAACTGTATCACTTCTCTCTTTTATTTCTCACAAATTTACAAATATTCAAAAAACTGTTTTTGCTTTGTCATTGTGGAGTATTGTGTGTAGACTGGTGAGGGAAAAAAATAGTTGAATCCATTTTAAGATGAGTCTCAAACATACCAAAATGTAGAAACCTGAAAGGATCTGAAAACCTTCCCTATGCACTGTATAATTACCAGAAACGGCTCATTATTAAAGAGTATGGCTGGTACATCAAAATGGCTTTAAGGATCAGCAAAGGAACATATGATTTTACCACTGAGCTTTAGGAATAATGTTCCTGCTGAATGATTAACGCCATGGGATATCAGAAGTCCTCTCTCCACTGAGACTTCCAGAAATTAGGGTCATTTGTACCAGAATGAGTCTGAGAATGAGAAAGGGGGGGGGGATTAATATCAAGTGATTAATATCAAGAAATAATGCCTTACATTTAATGTTATCTCAGACATCACGCATTTAAATAAACAAATGATAGGTTAGATATCCTGTGAAATAATAAGCTTTTAGATTTAGAAAACTGGATTGTAAACTAGAATATAAACATGGAACAGATCTTCATTAACCTCGACAAAGAGAGACAAAATGCATCTCGTCATGTCAACGGCGGAATCGGCATCCAACTACACTACCCATCACATCACATGGACTACAAACATGGCCGCCAAGAACTTCAACTCCCATCTCGCATGTTCCATCACTGACTGCTCTGAACCATTAACCCTCAACGTAAGGAGCAAGTAGCTCTACTCATCCCAGTCACGACCAAGTTTTCCATAGTGTCCGGGTTCTTGTGGATGCAAACCCGTGACCCTCAGATTTCCTGGAAGGAGAGAGAAATCACACTGTGGTCCACTCACAATCATGCTAAGGTTCACCAAGTCCCATCTGCAGTGCCTCTACGACCCTTGTCTCATGTAGCAATTCCATCTGAAGTTTTCAGCAAAGTCAAGACCAGTGGGCTCCTGCCACACCGCCCCTACAACTGTGCCTGGTGGGAGCCACACCCCACACCCTAAGGAATCCCAAGCCATAAACAAATACATCGGGGAGGCTCTGAAACAGGGGTACATTCACCCTCAACATCACCTGCATTAGCCAACTTATTCTTTGTCGAGAAGAAAGAGGGTGGCATACAGCTCTGCGTAGACTATCGAGTTCTAAAAGTTACTAATTCAGAACGGAACCGCCATTGTTCTGTGAGAAAGGGTTAATGTTCCCACCCTGAAAGTAAATGTTGTTGACATCATTTGGAGTTTCCTCAAAAGGTAAGGGATTCTGTACACAAATCGTTAGTGTCAGTTAAAAATACGCAGGAGAACAAGATATTTATGGCTAATTTTGAAGAAAGGCAGTGGGTGGTGTTCCAGTGCTCGAATGTTTGGGAGGTGTTAACCGAGAGCCCTATACTGCTGCAAATTGTGACAACTACAGCATCCCGTGGAGAGAAAGCCACAAGAGCACAGTCATCAGTATACTGTAGCTCTAGGATTTGCTCTCTGGACAGCTTTGTGGTCGCCTTAAAACCTCCTGATGTTAAACAGGTTCCCATTTACCGTGAAGCTCCTTGTGGAGAAGATGGATGACACATAAACATAAGATGGTGAAGAGGACGTGTGCCAAGACATACCACTTTTTCACACGTGAGCTGACAGAAAAGAGTCACATGACCTCCTGTGATCAAGTGATTTACCAAATTTAAACAGAACATTCCAAAAGAAGTTTCCTGGTAACAGTGTTGATTGATTTGAAGAGGTTGATATGGTCTATAATGATAGTTGCTGGTGTTGTTCACAGCACTTTTCCTGAAGTTGCCATGCAGCATTCTATAGGCAAGCATAATGTAGCCTCTCCCTGCCGGTCTTTTGCAATCATAGAGATAGTTACACACACACACACACACACACACACACACACACACACACACACACACACACACATATATATATATACCAGTTTTGTGTTAGAAATGATAAAACATAAAATTCACTCGTATGTTAGAACCACAAACCAAAAACTTCTCATAGTGTGTGTGTGTGTGTGTGTGTGTGTGTGTGTGTGTGTGTGTGTGTGTGTTTACTCCACCTACTAGTCTAAAAATTACTTTGACTAAACCAGTCAGGCCAGATTAAGTGAAAGCGAAACTCCATTTACTGACGACAGGACTGTAAAAGGTTTGAGGAGAAAAACACAGTAAGTCTCTAAATCTAAAGCTATAATATGTGAATGTTATGAATCTCCACTGGATGAAGAACAGTTCAGATGATTTTTACTGAAGTTGTAACTGACACAGTTTACTGTAGGACTTAATTTCACTGTTAGTGAATCGTGTGATGATACAGAGTTAGATTTAACACACCCATGTTGGACTGAAGTGAATGTGTGTGTGTGTGTGTGTGTGTGTGTGTGTGTGTGTGTGTGTGTGTGTGTGTGTGTGTGTGTGTGTGTGTGTGTGTGTGTGTGTGTGTGTTTTCATGTTTACAAGTGTAAGACATGACCTCCGAAATGAATGTCTCTGGGGACACAAAGAAAGACAAGAGGTGAGTGAAGTGTGTGAATAAAAACATAAACATGAGGTGGCCTTCAAAAAGTCAATGCAGCAAGATAACATTTCAGATATTGATCAAAGTAGATGTTTTGCCAATAATATAATATACAGTATATAAGTTTATGACTTCATATGACTTGTTCATGACGTGTTTACACAACACCCACACCACCTATACAAATCTACATCTCCATTATTCATGAAATATTTTATATGACTGTAGTATTGTATGTCTCTCTCTCTCTCACTCTCTCTCTCTCACACACACACACACACACACACACACACACTTGGTTCTAAATCATTAGGATGACTTTCCATAGGTGTAATGGTTTATATACTGAGCTTTCTGCATGTTTATACTGTAAGATATCGGCCTGTAAATAATTCCTGATTCCCAATAAGAGGTTTTTGTAACAGTGTTTTGAACTGATCTCACTAGTGATCTCTAGGCAGTGAAGTAAGTCTGTGTGTATTTGTAGGTTTTGTGTGTCATCTGAGGTCAAAGGTCGATTCTGAGAAAAGAGAATATGATTTTGACTAAAATATTTGATTTTGACATGACAGTTTGAGGTTTGTACAAGTTGGTGTGTAGTTCTTAGATTGTTTAGAGTTGTGATAAAATCACGAATTGATTCATGGATTGTGTTAGCAATTGAGAAAAACTGTAATCAGGTAAGAAACAGGTGAGAATCTCCTGGGAAATTATTTGAAGACAGGAACATGAACTTAATGATATCTTCAAGCTAATAAAACTCGAGACACAGCAGACTCAACAGCAGGGTGGGAATGAATTTGAGCTTTATTAGCAGTTTTAACAGTTTTAGCTTTTTAGCAGTTCTCTCTCTCTCTCTCTCTCTCTCTCTCTCTCTCTCTCTCTCCCGATATAAGCAACAGATATGCAACAGTAACCCTTTCCCCACTCCCACTGCAGACTCCCACTAAACCCCACAATCACCCGCCACAACCATCAAATCAGTTACATCATTACTGAGAAACAGAGAAAAATGTGTAATATGCATGAGATGATAAAATGCATAAGAGAGGTATTTAGTGTTTGGGGTGTGTGTTTAGTCTGATTCAGGGTAAGAATTCAGACTCACCTGAACCCAGCTGTGTGTCCATGAAGAGTGACGAGTCAATAGACCCACCACCATTGTTTGGAGACAGAAATTCTACTACTAATCTTAGGTAAGGATAAATTGAAGAAGGGAATCATTGAGCAAGTAAGGATAAGAATGTGCTCTATAGTCATGAATTGTGCACATCATGGAAAGGCAACGTGAAAACGCTGTAGTGCCTTAATGGCATCATTTTAATTAAATGGTTTTCATGCTTGTTATAATTTCAGCTATTGATTCTTTCATGTGGAATTTGCCTTGAGTTTCATGTTGTATACCACACCAAGTGTTCTACTTCTATTTGGTTCAACAACATTTTGCTCTAGTCTGATTCAGGGTAAGAGATCAGACTCACCTGAACCCAGCACTGTGTCCATGAAGAGTGATGAGTCAATAGATCCACCACCACTGTTCTCAGACAGAGACAGGTCTACTGATCTGAGGTCAGTATAGACTAACCTATTATGGCAATGTTTCTCACTCCTAGTCCCACGTTATTAAACTGTAGTAACTGTGTAACTATATTATGTTTTTCTAAAAAAAAAAAAAAAAGAAAGAAAAGAAAAGAAAAAGTAAGAAAGAAAATAGAATGAATAAAGAATTAAATGTGATAGTGTTGAATATCTGTACACTTATTGTTGTGCAATAAAATCATCTCAGTGATTCATTTGTTCACAGACCACAAAGCAGGACAAAGAAATCAAAACGAATCTTCACAGATGAGTTGGAGACTGTATTTACGGTGAGTGTATAACTTTTCTTTATAATTCAGTAATCTACAAGTAATAGAAGTTTATCTCTCGGAATCATGTCTATCCCTTTGAAAAATGACATTGCTTGAGATTTTATTACAACCCCATTTCCATAAAAGTTGGGATTTTTTTCTAAAATGCAATAAAAACAGAAATCTGTTATTTGTCGAGTCTCTTGAAACTTTAATTAACGGACAAAAGTACAAGGAAAAGATATTCAATGTTTTCACTGACCAACCTAATTGTATTCTGTAAATATAAACAAATTTTGAATTTGATGACTTCAGCACACTCAAAAAAAGTTGGGACAGAGGCTGAAAGGTTTATAGAATATTCAAGTAACACCATTTTGAAGGATCAGATTAATTGGTAACAGGGGAGGGGATCAGGACTGGGCATAAAAGGAGCATCCACCAAAAGCTCAGTCTTTGCAAGCAAGGATGGGTCGTGGATCACCACTTTGTGCCAAACATCGTGAGAGAATTGTCAGTCAGTTCAAAAAGAACATTGCTCAATGCAAGATTGAAAGGAATTTAGGTCTTTCACCATCTACAGTGCATAATATTGTGAAAAGATTCAGGGAATCCGGAGAAATCTCATTGCGTAAAGGGCAAGGCTGGAAACCACTGTTGGATGTGCGTGACCTTCGAGCCCTCAGGTGGCATTGCCTGAGAAATCGTCATGCTACTGTGATAAATATAACCACATGGGCTCGGGAGTACTTTGGAAAACCGTTGTCACTTAAGACAGTCCGCCGCTGCATCCAGAAATGCGACCCGTAACTCTATTACGTAAGGAGGAAGCCACACATCAACTCTATGCAGAAACGCCGGCGAGTTCTCTGGGCCCGAGCTCATCTCAGATGGACTGAAAGGCAGTGGAAACGTGTGCTGTGGTCAGATGAGTCCACGTTTCAGCTTGTTTTTGGGAAAAACGGACGTGGAGTTCTCCGTGCCAAAGATGAAAAAGACCAACCAGACTGTTATAAGCGAAAGGTGCAAAAGCCGGCATCTGTGATGGTATGGGGGGGCATCAGTGCCCACGGCCTGGGGGACTTGCATATGTGTGAAGGTACCACTGACGAGGAGGAGTACAGTGGGAGTTTAGAGAGTCATATGCTGCCATCAAGGCAACGTCTTTTCCCAGGAAGTCCATGGTTACTTCAGCAGGACAATGCCAGGCCTCGTTCTGCACGTGCTACAACAGCGTGGCTTCGTAGACACAGAGTGCGTGTGCTTGACTGGCCTGCCAGCAGTCCACATCTGTCTCCTATGGCGCATCATGAAGTGGAGAATCAGACAATGGTGACAAAGGACTGTTGAGCAGCTGAAGTCTTGTATCAAGCAAGAATTTTCAAAAATTCCACTTGCAAAATTGCAACGATGAGTAAAATACAATTAAGTTGGTCAGTGAAAACATTCAATATCTTTTCTTTGTACTTTTGTCAGTTAATTAAAGTTTCAAGAGACTTGACAAATCACAGATTTTTAAGAAAAAGATTAAGATTTTAGAAAAAAATCCCAACTTTTATGGAAATGGGGTTGTATATGCTTGATTTCTATTCAGGAACTAGAGCACAAAGTCATCACTCTGATAAAGAATGAGCTGAAGAGATTTAAGAAGCTCCTGAGTCCAGATTACCCAGCATGCTCTGAGAGGGAGGTGGAGGATGAGGAGGATCAGAGCAGTGTCAGAGAGGGAGTGCTGAAGATCACACTGCACTTCCTGAAGAACATGAACCGCACAGATCTCGCTAACATGCTGCAGAACAGTAAGAGCTCATGGGGTTATAACATCACTTTAAGGAAACAGGATAATATCCATCACATCTTAGTAATTGATATACATTATCAGTAGATCAGTATTGACATTAAATATGATGTACACAAAATTTTCTTCTTCTTTTTTTAATTAGAACTCACTTCTGGTAATCAAAAACTCAAATCCAGTCTAACCAAGAAATGTAAAAGAATTAATGAAGGAATCTCACAGCCTGGAAGCTCAGCACTTCTGAATGAGATCTACACAGAGCCAGAGCTCTACATCACAGAGGGTTGGAATGGAGACATCATTAATAAACATGAGGTGAGACAGATTGAGACAGCGTCCAGGAGACCAGCAACACAGGAGACACCCATCAAATGTAATGAGCTCTTTATAGACAAGTCCATCAGAAGTGTGCTGACTAAAGGAGTTGCTGGAATTGGAAAAACAGTCTCTGTGCAGAAGTTCATTCTGGACTGGGCTGAAGGAAAAGCAAATCAGGATGTCAGCTTCATGTTTCCACTTCCCTTTAGAGAGCTGAATCTGATGAAGCAGAAAAATCTCAGTCTGATGAATCTTCTTCATCACTTTTTCCCAGAAATAAAAGAATTACGATTAATAGACTGTGAGATCAACAAAGTCCTGTTCATCTTTGATGGTCTGGATGAGTGTCAACTTCCATTAAATTTCCAGAAGAATGAGAGATTGTGTGATGTGACAGAGTCAGCCTCAGTGGATGTGCTGCTGACAAACCTCATCAAGGGGAATCTGCTTCCCTCTGCTCTCCTCTGGATAACCTCTCGACCAGGAGCAGCCAATCAGATCCCCCCTGAGTGTGTAGACCAGGTAACAGAGATACGAGGGTTCAGTGATCCTCAGAAAGAGGAGTACTTCAGGAAGAGGATCAGTGATCAGAGCCTGGCCAATAAAATCATCTCACACATGAAGTCTTCAAAAAGCCTCTACATCATGTGCCACATCCCAGTGTTCTGCTGGATCTCAGCCACTGTTCTAGAGAGAATGTTGGGTGAAGCAGAGAGTGGAGAGATCCCCAAGACTCTGACTCAAATGTTCACACACTTCCTGATCTTTCAGATCAAACACAAGGACCAAAAGTACCATCAGAAATGTGACCCTGATCCTCAGCAGACCAGAAAGAGTATCCTGGCACTGGGAAAACTGGCTTTCCAACAGCTGGAGAAAGGAAACCTGATCTTCTATGAGGAAGACCTGAGAGAGTGTGGCATTGATGTGAGAGAAGTGTCAGTGTACTCAGGAGTGTGTACCCAAATCTTCAGAGAGGAGTTTGGGCTTCACCTGGGGAAGGTGTTCAGCTTTGTACATCTGAGTGTTCAGGAGTTTCTGGCTGCTTTATACACATTTCTCTCCTTCATCAACAAAAATGTAGCAGAACAAAAAAACACTGATCTGTCTGATCTCTTCACCAAGTCAAACATGTCTGATTTCCTGAGGAGTGCAGTGGACAAGGCCTTACAGAGTGAGAATGGACACCTGGACCTGTTCCTCCGCTTCCTTCTGGGTCTCTCACTGGAGTCAAATCAGACTCTCTTACGAGACCTACTGCCCCAGACAGGAAGCAGCTCTCACAGCAAACAGGAAACAGTCGAGTACATCAAGGAAAAGATCAGGGAGAATCCATCTCCAGAGAAATCCATCAATCTATTCCACTGTCTGAATGAACTGAATGATCATTCTCTAGTGCAGGAAGTCCAACATTATCTGAACAGAAGAGGTTTCTGGTGTCTCGGTGAAGTCAGTCTCTCTCCTGATCAGTGGTCAGCTCTGGTGTTTGTGTTGCTGAACTCAGAAGAGAATCTGGATGTGTTTGACTTGAGGAATTATCAGGTATCCATTGAATGTCTTCTGAGGTTGATGCCAGTCATAAAAACATCAAGAAAGGCAGAGTGAGTAATTTTTTATTTCATAAATGTATTTCATTATTTTGTTAATGAAACATCACTGATTGGAATAAAGCTTATCAATAACTACTCTAATCAGCTCACTATCATTCTGTATGTAAGAAGAATGAGGGAGTTTTTTGAAGAGAGCATCTTTATATAAGCAGTGTTTTTCCCCCTTATTTTTAAAATACAATTTAAAAATATATATATTTTCTTTGCTTTGTTCAAATCCAAAACATGAAGCAAAATCATGGTCAAAAGGTTTAGGTCAGGCAAACAGAGCAAACAGGGCAAAGTCGAAACACCAAAAGCAGAAAACTAGTGAGGTCAAAATCAGAATAGCGATCACAGAAATAGCAGGCTTGGTAATGTCAGATGCACAAAACAAACTGAAAGTTACTTCATGCCAAGTTGGTGTGAGAGTCTCTTTTATATGGTGATGTGATTGTGACCAGATGAGAGTGATCAAAAGTCTGGTGATTTGTAACATGTTACTGGGAGAGAGAGAGAGACAGAGAGAGACAGACAGAGACAGACAGAGAGAGAGAATTAAAGTGACAGTGCAGTGCAAATATTGTAAACCATGTGAAAACATGTAAGTAAAAAAGCAGTGCATATGGATAATGGATGGTGGTAGTTTGACTATCGTCCAATGAGCTTTAAGACTGGCTCAGTGCAAATAATGTCCCAGCACAGTGTCGAGCTGCTTCACAGTGTTATCTCTGTTGGTACAAATGACCTCCTGTAGCGCTCCTTTCTACAGCGGAGCTGAATGAGTCTTCTACTTCTCCCTGGTTAACTAGTATGTCATGGAGGGGATGTTGTTTATTTTCTAGAATGGCTGTGAGTTTTTTGAGTGTCCTCTTTTCCACCACCACCTTGAAACTGTCCAGAGAGCAGCCTAAGACCAAGCCAGCCTTCTTGATCAGTTTGTTGAGGGGTTGTTGTTTTTTTTTTGCATCTCCAACTCTAATGCTGCCTCCCCAGCATACTGCTGCAAAGGAGACTGCACTGGCTACCACAGACTGGTAAAAGATCTCTACTTTCTGACTAAGCTCAGCAGCAAGATGGGGGGGGGTTGGTGCTGGGTGGAAGGTGGTGGGGAGATGAGCAGGGGAGAATTAGTGTGGACAACAGGGTGGGAAAAGATGTTTGATCTCAGGAGGAGTTGGGGAAGAGTGGTGGTGAGGGAGTAGAGGAGATAGTAGGAGAGGGCGTCGTGCTGAACCTATTGAAGAACAAATTGAACTTATTGGCATTTTCTAGATTGCTCTCTACAGGGTGTTGTTTTACCTTGAAGTTGGTGATCTGCTTCATGCCAGCCCACACATTTGAATTGTTCTGCTGAAGTCTACCATCCAGCTTCCTTCTGTAGGCTTCTTTGTTCTCCCTCAGTCTCACCTTTACCTCCATCTTCACCCTCCTCATCGGTTCCTTGTCCTTCTTCCTGAAAGCCTGCTTCTTTTTGTTCAGTAGTTCATTCAAATCCTTCCTGATCCAGTGTTTGTTATTAGGAAAACACCACACCCTCCTGACTGGAACTATAGTGTCCATGCAGAAATTGATATAGTCCATTATGCAGTCCATCATGTTGTTATTGTCTTCCCAAGATTATTCACATAACACTTCCCAGTCTGTAGTCTCAAAGCAGAACTTCAGAGCCTTCTCTGCCTCTTGTGACCATCTTCTTATGGTCTTCTTTGTCACAGACTGGCTTAAGACAACAGCTGGGTATGTGTGTGTCAGTAGAACCAGATTGTGGTCAGAACTTCCCAGTGGGGGCAGAGCAGAGGAAGTGTATGCCCCCTTCACACTTGTATACAGGAGATCCAGTGTTCTGTTCTCTCTGGCAACACAGTTGACAAACTGATGAAACTATTGTAATTTAGTGGAGAGTGACACATTATTAAAATCCCCAGGAATAACAACAAAAGTGTCCGAATGCCGAGTTTGGAGTCTCACAATAGCTGAGAGTATGATGTCACATGTCGGTTCTGCATCGACTGCTTCGGCTGTCGGTGGGATGTAAACAATAATAGCGACCATGAATTCCATCAGCAGATAATACAGACAAAACAACAGCCGACAGTTCAAGGTTTGCGCAACAGTGACGCTCCTTCATAGTGACATGTCCTGGGTTACACCATCTGTTAATTGCAAACAGTGCAACCCCTTCACCTTTCCTCTTTCCACTGAGTTCAGTGTCTCTGTCCACCCTCACTGTCTGAAATCCGGGGAATAGAAGAATTCGAGTCCAGAATATCCTCATGCAGCCATGTCTCGGTGAAACAAATCACACTGAACTCCCGATACTCCCTCTGGGTCCCATTCATCATCTTGAGCTTGTCCATTTTATTGCCAAGAGACCGAATGTTTCCCATGATGATGGAGGGAATGAAGGGCTTGTAGCATCTCCTCTTTGCCTTTGTTTTGGATCCAGCTCTACATCCTCTGTAGGGTCTCAGCAGGTCTTTAGAGATGTCTTTAGGAACCTCATTCTGGAGCACAGTGCAGATCTACAGAACGCCAGCAGCTAATCACATGTGTACCTGAAGCGACCAGCTGTCTCCCCACGGTTCTCCATTCTGAGTGTAGAGTGCATAATAAATTTAAAAAAAAAACTATATGCTTAAACAGATTAAAACTTAGATGTTAGAAAAAGAAGAGCTGAAGAAATGAAAAGTGACAGATATGTGCGTAAAAAGAAAAAACTAATATAGATAATATAAGTAAGATATAATGTCTCTCAAGACAGGAGCTGCTGTAATTGGCTGCCACTAGCACGCTGCCATCTTGAAAAAAGAGTTTGGTTTCTGTGTAGTGTAGGCTGTGGTGTGTTCTGGGAAATTGAGTTCGCTGACTGAGTTAGCCTAACAATTAGAACAGTGAAACACTAGTGTTGTGGTCTTGAGACCAGTCTTGAGACCACAAATTAATTGTCTCAGTCTTGTCATAAACTCGGGTGAAACTTTAAGGTCTATATAAGTACTATATAAGTGTGCTTTACACTGTTCTATCTTGGATTTCTTCTCTACTGGTAAGGTAGGATTCTGGCTTTTGTGTACTATTTACTTGACTCAGTCAGTTCTAGATTCTTGCCACTAGAATTGTTGTATTGTATAGTATTGTTGATTTCTTTGGTGTTGCTTGGAAGTGTTTGTTTAGTCTATGCTAATTAGTTCTCTCAGGTGGTTAATCGAGAGTAATTTTAGTCTCTCTTAAGGTGTAAATTGTGGGCAAGTTTAGTTAAAATTAGTGAATATTTTCACATTTATCAACTGTTCATGTGCCTAGTATTGTGCATAAACCATGCGTACACACGTTTCTATGCATTAAATGGTATTTATTATGTTTTGCTCATGCATGAGGATGGGTATATATTTCCTTCCCAGGTTGCGTCAGTGTAATCTCACAGAGGATGGCTGTAGAGTTCTGTCCTCAGTTCTCAGTTCAACCTCCTCCAGTCTGAGAGAACTGGACCTGAGTTGCAATTATGTCCTGAAGGATTCAGGAGTGAAGCTGCTCTCTGCTGGACTGGAGAATCCACACTGTAAACTGAAGACACTGAAGTAAGATTACTTTTACACTGGATATAAATTTTAAGATCAGATAAAATCAGATAGTATCTGGTAAGATAAGATTTTTTGTCTCCCCATATCCATTTGGATTTTCTCCAAGTTCTCCGGTTTCCTCCTAACTCCCAGTGCTAGTTTAGGGAGGTGGGAGGCCAATAAGTGAATCTGCTAAGATAAATTGTCCCTAGGTGTGAATGGGTGTGTGAATGTATGTGAACGGTGCCCTGTGATGGACTGGTGTCTCATTCGGGTTATAGTCCCACCTCACACCTAATGTCTCTGTGTTAGTCTCCAGATTCACCACAACCCTATTCAGAGTAAAGCAATTACTGAAAGTAACTGAGTGAACATGCAGAATCTCATCAGCCAAGAAACTGAATCTGGGGAGAAGATGAACATTACAACAAGAAAACTATCAGTTTGTTTTATTAAAACACATCTTTGTACATTCTTATAAATAAATAAATTTTTGTTCATATTTAGTGTAGTGGATATACACTAGTGGGGGAAAAAATTATTTGATCCCCTGCTGATTTTGTACGTTTGCCCACTGACAAAGAAATGATCAGTCTATAATTTTAATGGTAGGTGTATTTTAACAGTGAGAGACAAAAAACATCCAGAAAAACGCATTTCAAAAAAGTTATAAATTGATTTGCATTTTAATGAGTGAAATAAGTATTTGATCCCCTATCAATCAGCAAGATTTCTGGCTCCCAGGTCTCTTTTACACAGGTAATGAGCTGAGATTAGGAGCACTCTCTTAAAGGGAGTGCTCCTAATCTCAGTTTGTTACCTGTAAAAAGACACCTGTCCACAGAAGCAATCAATCAATCAGATTCCAAACTCTCCACCATGGCCAAGACCAAAGAGCTGTCCAAGGATGTCAGGGACAAGATTAGACCTACACAAGGCTGGAATGGGCTACAAGACCATCACCAAGCAGCTTGGTGAGAAGGTGACAACAGTTGGTGTGATTATTCTCAAATAGAAGAAACTGTCAGTCTCCCTCGGTCTGGGGCTCCATGCAAGATCTCACCTCGTGGAGTTTCAGTGATCATGAGAACGGTGAGGAATCAGCCCAGAACTACACGGGAGGATCTTGTTAATGATCTCAAGGCAGCTGGGACCATAGTCACCAAGAAAACAATCGGTAACACACTACGCCGTGAAGGACTGAAATCCTGCAGCGCCCGCAAGGTCCCCCTGCTCAAGAAAGCACATGTACAGGCCCATCTGAAGTTTGCCTGAATGATTCAGAGGAGAACTGGGTGAAAGTGTTGTGGTCAGGTGTGGTCAGATCTCTTTGGCATCAACTCAACTCGCCGTGTTTGGAGGAGGAGGAATGCTGCCTATGACCCCAAGTCATAACACCATCCCCACCGTCAAACATGGAGGTGGGAACATTATGCTTTGGGGGTGTTTTTCTGCTAAGGGGACAGGACAACTGCACCGCATCAAAGGGACGATGGGCGGGGCCATGTACCGTCAAATCTTGGGTGAGAACCTCCTTCCCTCAGCCAGGGCATTGAAAATGACCTTAATGACTTGGAGAGGATCTGCAAAGAGGAGTGGGACAAAATCCCTCCTGAGATGTGTGCAAACCTGGTGGCCAACTACAAGAAACGTCTGACCTCTGTGATTGCCAACAAGGGTTTTGCCACCAAGTACTAAGTCGAAGGGGTCAAATACTTATTTCCCTCATTAAAATGCAAATCAATTTATAACTTTTTTGAAATGCATTTTTCTGGATGTTTTTGTTGTTATTCTGTCTCTCACTGTTAAAATACACCTACCATTAAAATTATAGACTGATCATTTCTTTGTCAGTGGGCAAACGTACAAAATCAGCAGGGGATCAAATACTTTTTTCCCCACACTGTATGTACTGGAATTATATTGAATAGCATAAACAAAAGTGCTGAATACTTATTTCCCCTCACTGTAAATACACAGATAAATGCTGTACACACATATTCAGGTGTCAGTGTTCTGATATTTCATCATTTCTCTCCCAGTCTGCGTGAGTGTATGCTCACAGAGGAAAGCTGTAGAGTTCTGTCCTCAGTTCTCAGCTCAAACTCCTCCAAATTGAGAGACCTGGACCTGAGTTACAATAACCTGCAGGATTCAGGAGTAAAGCTGCTCTCTGCTGGACTGAAGAATCCACACTGTAAACTGGAGAAACTGAGGTCAGATCATCACTTTCACACTGTGGATCCTGCATTTCTGTCATATGGCTGTTTTAGATTACATTCTGTCTGTCTATGAGCATAATTTGAATCAAGAAGCACTAATAAAGCAAAATTGGTGTGTGTAGGTTGGTAGGCTGCAGTATTACAGGTGAAGGCTTTGCTGCTCTGGTTTCTGCTCTGAGGTCAAACACCTCATCACACCTGAGAGAGCTTCATGTGTACTGGAATAAACCAGGAGAATCAGGAGTGAAGCTGCTGTCTGATCTAATGAAGGATCCACTCTGTAAACTGGAGATAATACAGTGAGTTACTGATTTACTGTCTGTTTATACACACACACACACACACACACACACACACACACACACACACACAGATGTGACAGTATTCACTGTGATTATAGATTTGCATGTAGAATAAACTCTGTGTTGTACTGAATATTTCATTGAATCATCCGTTAGTTGATAGTTTACTGTGTGTATTTGTACTATAAATACTGAACACAGGAAATGCTGAACATTTAAAACAGCTTAAAGATTCTACACTCACACACTGTATGATGTGTTTGGGTCAGTGGGAGTGTACCAGTGTTTCACTATAAATGTCTGAGTGACTGATTCTTGCTCTTTTCCCTTCTGTACAGGTTGGAGCAGTTTTTTAGTCTCAGACGCAGATGATTATGAGGATAAACATGATGCAGTACAAAGTGTTTTAAAGAACAGCTGCGAGAGCTGAAACTCTGATGTCTTACTTTTCTCATTTATTGAAAAGGAAGATTTATTTATAATGTTTTGTTCTGGTTAATCAGATGGTGTACAAAATATCAGAACTTTATTACTTCTCTAAATGTTTGAACCAGCTGAGATGAATAAAGTAAACCTGCCTATGACTTGACATAAGTAACCTGCTATATAGCTGAAATACATAAACTGATCAGTAATTAATATTTTCCTATTAAAACCTTTTAAACAGAAATTACTATTGCACATATAATGTTATTTCATAAAACAGTTCTAAATGTTATTTTTCCATTGTAATTCTAACACATTTGTCTTATATTAGTTCAATATTAATGTGAGCAGTAATTTGACTGGAATACAGATACATGTTTCCTATTGATGCTAATACAGATCTATCATTTGTTTAATGTTGTACATAATTATGCTAAAATGAGTTGTGTATTAATACATAATCAATAATTAACAATAAAATGTCCAATAATCAAGATTGTGTGTGTGTGTGTGTGTGTGTGTGTGTGTGTGTGTGTGTGTGTGTGTGTGTGTGTGTGTGTGTGTGTGTGTGTGTGTGTGACCTTGCCTTGCCTCTTCTTTGAGCTTGCCTTGCCCTTTGGATTTGTTGGCCTCTCTGTTCTTTAGTGTTTTGACCTTGTTCTGGCTGTGATGATACTGGATTGTGATTTTGATGTGTGTACCAGTGTGTAGGGATGAGTGGATGAAGGCTCACAAAGCTTTGAGACTTTTCTCTGATTGTGCCAGGAAATGTATTGAAGCCTCAGAGTATCGAAAACAGCGACATCTTGTGGTTTGCAACAATTATAGCAATGATAGACTCAAGAGTGGTGATTAAGCTGCTTCAGATGAAGCACCCACACACTTCATTCTTCTTCTTCTTTTCCTTTCGGCTGTTCCCTTCAGGGGTCACCACAGCGAATCATCTGCCTCCATCTAGCCCTATCCCCTCTATCCTCTTCTCTCAGACCGACTACCTTCATGTCCTCCTTCACTACATCCATAAACCTCCTCTTTGGTCTTCCTCTCGGCCTCCTGCCTGGCAGCTCTAACCTCAGCATCCTTTTACCGATATATTCACTCTCCCTCCTCTGAACATGTCCAAACCATCTCAACCTGGCCTCTCTAACTTTGTCTCCAAAACATCTCACATGTGCTGTCCCTCTGATGTACTCATTCCTGATCCTATCCATCCTCGTCACTCCCAAAGAGAACCTCAACATCTTCAGCTCTGCTACCTCTAACTCTTCCTCCTGTCTTTTCCTCAGTGCAACTGTCTCCAAACCATACAACATCGCTGGTCTCACTACTGTCCTGTACACCTTTCCTTTCATTCTTGCTGGTACTCTTTTATCACACAACAGACCTGACACTTTTCTCCACCCATTCCAACCTGCCTGCACATGCTTCTTCACCTCTTTTCCACACTCCCCGTTGCTCTGGACTGTTGACCCTAAGTACTTAAAATCCTGTACCTTCTTTATCTCTTCTCCCTGTAACCTCACTGTTCCACTTGGATCCCTCTCATTCACACACATGTATTCTGTCTTGCTGCAACTAACCTTCATTCCTCTTCTCTCCAGAGCAAACCTCCACCTCTCTAGAGTTTCCTCCACCTGCTCCCTGCTCTCACTACAGATCACAATGTCATCCGCAAACATCATAGTCCATGGAGATTCCTGTCTGACCTCATCTGTCAGCCTGTCCATCACCACCGCAAACAAGAAGGGGCTCAGAGCCGATCCTTGATGCAGTCCCACCTTCACCGTGAACTCCTCTGTCACACCTACCGCACACCTTACCACTGTCCTACTGCTCTCATACATATCCTGCACCACTCTAACATACTTCTCTGCCACTCCAGACCTCCTCATACAATACCACAGCTCCTCTCTTGGCACCCTGTCATACGCTTTCTCTAAATCTACAAAGACACAATGCAGCTCTTTCTGACCCTCTCTGTACTTCTCCATCAACATTCTCAAAGCAAATATTGCATCTGTAGTGCTCCTTCTTGGCATGAAACCATACTGCTGCTCACAAATGCTCACTTCTCCCCTTAGCCTTGCTTCCACTACTCTTTCCAACAACTTCATTGTATGGCTCATCAGCTTAATACCTCTGTAGTTTCCACAACTCTGCACATCTCCCTTGTTCTTAAAAATCGGCACCAAAACACTTCTCCTCCATTCCTCAGGCATCCTCTCACTCTCTAAGACCTCGTTGAACAACCTAGTTAAAAACTCTACTGCCATCTCTCCTAGACACTTCCATACCTCCACTGGTATGTCATCAGGACCAACCGCCTTTCCTCTCTGCATCCTCTTCAAAGCTCTCCTAACTTCACCCTTGCTAATCCTTTCTACTTCCTGCTCAACAATATTTGCCTCTACTACTCTTCACTCTCTGTCATTTTCCTCATTCATCAGTTCCTCAAAGTACTCCTTCCATCTTTCCCTCACCCTCCTGTCACCTGTCAACACATTTCCATCTCTATCTTTAATCACTCTAACCTGCTGCACATCCTTACCATCTCTATCCCTCTGCCTCACCAACCGATACAAATCCCTCTCACCTTCCTTACTATCTAACCTTGCATCCCTGTCCTCATAAGCTTTCTGTTTGGCCTTTGCCACCTCTATCTTAACCTCACGCTGCATCTCCCTATATTCCTGTCTACTTTCCTCCGCCCTCTCACTGTCCCACTTCTTCCTAGCTAACCTCTTCTTCTGGATACTCTCCTGAACTTCCTCATTCCACCACCAAGTCTCCTTGTCTTCTTTCCTCCTTCCAGATGACACACCTAGCACCTTCCTGCCTGTCTCCCTGATCACTTTGGCTGTAGTAGTCCAGTCATCTGGAAGCACCTCCTGACCACCTAAAGCCTGTCTCAACTCCTCCCTGAAAACCGCACAGCACTCTTCCTTTTCCATCTTCCACCACTTTGTCTTCTGCTCTGCCTTTGCTCTCTTCATCTTCCTCACCACCAGAGTCATCTTACACACCACCATCCTATGCTGTCTAGCTACACTCTCTCCTACCACTACTTTGCAATCGCTAATCTCCATCAGATTACAGTGTCTACATAAGATATAGTCCACCTGTGTGCTCCTGCCACCA
This sequence comes from Cranoglanis bouderius, assembly GCA_023630585.1. Classification (NCBI taxonomy): domain Eukaryota; kingdom Metazoa; phylum Chordata; class Actinopteri; order Siluriformes; family Cranoglanididae; genus Cranoglanis; species Cranoglanis bouderius. The sequence continues at coordinate 1,030,421 of CM042564.1, read as the reverse complement.
CTCTTATAAGTCACCCTGTGTTCCTGCCTCTTCTGAAAGTAGGTGTTCACCACAGCCATCTCCATACTTTTAGCAAAGTCTACTAACCTCTGTCCTTCTGGGTTCCTTACCTGAAGACCAAACCTGCCCATCACTTCCTCATCCCCACTATTCCCTTCACCAACATGTCCATTAAAGTCTGCCCCTATCACCACTCTCTCACCTCTGGGAACACTCTGCATCACTTCCTCAAGCTCGCTCCAGAATCTGTCTTTCTCTTCTTGCTCACAACCTACTTGTGGAGCGTAAGCACTAACAACATTCAACATCACACCTTCAATTTCCAGCTTCAGACTCATCAACCTATCTGACACTCTCTTTACCTCCAGAACATTCTTCACAAACTCCTCCTTCAGGATCACTCCTACTCCATTTCTCTTCCTGTCCACCCCATGATAAAACAGTTTAAACCCTGCTCCAATGCTTCTAGCCTTGCTCCCTTTCCACCTGGTCTCCTGGACACACAGAATGTCGACTTTCCTCATCTGCATCATATCTACCAGCTCTCTGCCTTTACCCGTCATCGTACCAACCTTCAAAGTCCCTACTTTCAGTCCTAAACTCCTGCCTTTCCTCTTCTGTCTCTGCCTATGGACACGCCTTCCTCCTCTAACACACCTTCCTCCTCTCCTTCTTCGACCAACAGTAGCCCAATTTCCACCAGTGCCCTGTAGGTCAACGGCACCGATGGCGGTCATTGTTAACCCGGGCCCCGACCGATCGGGTATGGAAGTCATGTTAGTGATTCGCATATTGAATTTGGCAAAAGTTTTACGTCGGATGCCCTTCCTGACACAACCCTCTCTATTTATCCGGGCTTGGGACCGGCACAAAAAGTACACTGACTTGTGACCTTCTGTGGCTAGATTACCCACACACTTCATTAATGTAGACTTTTAATCTGATGTGCACAATTAGAAGCCTGACCATGCTACGTGTTGATTATCTGATAATCTCATTTACTTATTAAAGTGTGGCTATAAAAATGTGTCAATAATGTAATACAATAAAACAATGATTAGTGCTTCAGCAAAATTTCAAAGTCCCAGCACTCAACCAATCTAACTAGCATCCCATAAAATAAGGTTGGGTTTCAAACCTTCCGACATGCAAAACGAAGCAGTCATGTGATTGGTCAGAAAGCACAGCCCGTATCACCAGTGACGTGATTCTCTGAAAACAATACAAGCCTATTGATGGTATATTCCAGATTAAGGAAAGCAGTAAATAGGTAGGTATTTGTTTTCACACAGCTAGATCTGTTAAGTTGATTGCTTGTGTTTGTGTAAACAAAAATTTACATGTTTGTATGTGTTTCTAAAATAATTAGTGTGTGTGTGTGTGTGTGTGTGTGTGTAAGGGAAGTTTCTTACGAAGTATCACCAGAGCAAAACAAATGACTGTTGTCCCCAAAGTGCAATAATTAGTGATGTGTTTATTTTGAGTGTTTATGCTGCCTGTATGTCTCCTGTGTGTGTTGTCATGTTTGGTATTGTAAGTAAAAAATAAAATACTGTTTTTTTAAAGTAAGTTGTAAATATGTGTGTGGGGTGTATGTGACATTTTTGGAAGCTCTGCTGTGTTTATCTGCTGTGTTTACCTGCTGTGTTTACCTGCTGTGTTTGTCTCCTCCTCTGTTGGTTAATCCAGTTAGTCCAGTTTGAGTGAAAGCAAAACTTCACTGACGGTAAAAAGAGGACTGTAAAACATTCTCAGGAGAAAAACACAGTAAGTCTCTAAATCTAAAGCTATAATATGTGAATGTTATGAATCTCCACTGGATGAAGAACAGTTCAGATGATTTTTACTGAAGTTGTAACTGACACAGTTTACTGTAGGATTTAATTTCACTGTTAGTGAATCGTGTGATGATACAGAGTTAGATTTAACACACCCATGTTGGACTGAAGTGAATGTGTGTGTGTGTGTGTGTGTGTGTGTGTGTGTGAGACTGTGAGTAAGTACCAGACCGTCACCAGAGGGAGACAGAGAGCTGCCTCAGTAATTAATGCTACCAGCTCCACCTGTGACTGGACTGTTTAAGGGCTGCTTACACGTATGGTTTTTTTTCTTGTGTAGTGACAGTGACAGCTCACATTTAATTTCATGAAGATGATTTGGAGATGAGGTGCGCTTCAGTGGGGTTCACTCCAGGTGAAAGATCATTTAGGTTGTGAACCTCACTTGTAATTTTGTAGTGTACACTCCCTTACAACACCAAACAAGCGATCACAAGTACAACCCCAATTCCAAAAAAGTTGGGACAGTATGGAAAATGTTAATAAAAATAAAGAGGAGTGATTTGTAAATGTACTTTGTCTTGTATTTAAACAAAAAATGTATATAAGACAAGGTACAGTGTGGGGAAAAAGTATTGGATCCCCTGCTGATTTTGTACGTTTGCCCACTGACAAAGAAATCGCTGTATGAACAGGAGATGAGACAACAAAAGAAGCTACAAAACTCTGCTGCTTTCATCTCCGCTGTTATAGCATCGCCTTTATCCATGATCCTAGCGGTAGAGAATTTTAACGTTCAGTGCGATTCCCAAACAGTCTTGTAATGATTATGTATCTTCTGGGTAGAGCAATGAGGCAGACAATTAGGCAGACCAGTATCTCTGTCCGGGACACACTGAGATTCACACTATAAATGTTATAGTGATCGGATCATAATGCATCTCCGAGACACATTGGACCCCGTTCACACCTGTACTTAGTGCTGTCCACTTACAATCAGATCACCCAGGACACAGGTTTGAACTGGACCACAGAGTCTACTAAACATAAAATACTTGCCACTTCAGATTGGATTACCATCTGTCTGCTGTATTTCTTAGGAAATTGTAGAGCACTCACTACACACACACACACACACACACACACACACACACACACACACACACACACACACACACACACACACATTCAGTTCTGTGTTCTGATATATCATTATTTCTCTCCCAGGCTGTGTCAGTGTAATCTCACAGAGGAAAGCTGTAGAGTTCTGTCCTCAGTTCTCAGCTCAAACTCCTCCAGTCTGAGAGACCTGGACCTGAGTGTCAATAACCTGCAGGATTCAGGAGTGAAGCTGCTCTCTGCTGGACTGGAGAATCCACACTGTACACTGGAGATACTGAGGTCAGATCATCACTTTCACACTGTGGATCCTGCATTTCTGATACAATATACAGTGCTGTGCAAAAGGTTTTAGGCACCCTATGTTTCAGGACAAACTTTGTTATAGATTTTTTATTTTATTATTTCTACATTATCAAGTCAGTACAAAAATATTTGGGCCCATGGACCCATTTCTGACATTTTCTATATGTGTTGCCATTTACCCCTCTTAATGCCAGGTTAGCTGGATTCAGCTTTGTTCCAATACTGTGATAGTTCAGTGTTTTCTCTTATGATTGAAATCCTGCTGGCAACAAATGAACTAAATCTGGTATGTTAATTTGCAGTTTATTTCAGAACATATTGGCTGTCAGTCCAAAAGGTTGAGACATTCAGTTTCACTTCAGTTCCTTTCTTAACGTTCTGTCAACTCTTACAGCAAGTACAGCTCCAGTAAGCTCCATAACTGGGATTGTAATTCGCTTGCGAGACGCCACTCTAGCTCCACCATGGACAAAGGCTACATGAAAAAACAAATTGTGTTGTCTGTGTGTTTTTCCTACTATATTACTTCCCCAAGAGTTTTTTGACTGATGATATTTTTAGTTTGTGATCTAATGAACCAATATCAGGATATATTTATTGCTAGAGACTTCAAAGCACTTCTGTGAGTCGCTCTGGATAAGGGCATCTGCCATATGGAATAAATGTAAATGTACAGTGTCGTTGTTTGAGTAAAGTCTCAGATTACTTACTGTGCCATATCCATGTTGCTGGCATCAGAAAAGTTGTGTTGTATAGGTGCTCCAAATACAGTTAGTTTCACACAGCATGACACCTTAAAATCTTCCAACTTGTGAAGGTCAGCCACCCATCTTTTCCATTTGTCAGAAGCAGCTTGAGGTACTTCCTTGTCCCAGCCATGTTTCTTTCTACAGAGCTCTTGGAGGAGTAACTTGGCAGTAAGAATGAAAGAACAAAGAAAACCAAGTGGGTCATAGATGGAAATATTTTTAAGAGCAATAAAGTGTCACTAGCCAAACACCATAACAGTTCAAATGCTCTTTCCATTGGGAGTTTGTCCTTGTCCAAATCCAATTGTTTTACTTCATTGGCTCGGCCTTCCTTTGGTATGACTGAGAGTACTGCATGACTGTTGCTCACCCATTTATTCAGATGAAATCATCCTTTCTGACACAGAGCAGTCAGGTCTTTCACTAATTCTGTTGCATCATATCAGGAATTTTAAGAAATCATCACTGTAGAAGTTTTTCACAATTGTCACTTCTGGCCTGAAACTGTTCCTGTTGTCTCTGGCTGTTTGTCTCAGTGCAAAGTTTACACCAAAAATATGTACCAGCATTCAGTGTTCTACAGGAGGAACACTGACATCTCCTCCAGGCCACCATAGAAATCACATATGTTACATCTTGGCACCTTGACTTGATTAAACATGGTTTTTATGTCTGCCATTACTGCTACAGGCTCTACAGGATTCTTGAGATGACCCCAAAAAAGTGTGCTTGTCAAATCAAGACCCTACAGAGGTCCAGAACTCAATACCTCTGAATGGTGCACCACAATCAAAAACCACCCTAATGGTTCCTTTCTTGGGATGGTTTACACCATGGTGTGGCAAGTAAGAAACCTTTCCATCTGCACCTTTAAGTTCGTGTTGTGGAACCGTCTCGGTATATTCTTTATTTATTACTTCTGTAAAGTATTCTGTGTTCAGATCTGAATCTTTCACCTCTTTTGAACCATCTTCTCAGGTTCAGGAGACACTGCTATGCAACCTGCCAATTGTTAGGCATAATTGGGTCATCCTTCCTGAAGGGTAGTGAAGACTATAATATCCAACTTGCAGCTTCACTGATTGCTCTGCAGTTTTCATGAATCTTCTGTCTTTAACTGTTATTTCTTGTTTGTCTGCTGATTTTTTGCTGATTTTGCTGGTATTTACTCCTGAGAGACTCCGCCTCTCTAAGATACTCTTTTTATACCCAATCATGTTACTGACCTGTTACCAATTAACCTAATTAGTTGCAAAATGTTCCTCCAGCTGTTTCTTTTTATTAACACTTACTTTTCCAGCCTTTTGTTGCCCCCGTCCCAACTTTTTTGAGATGTGTTGCGGTCATCAAATTCAAAATGACCTTATTTTTTCCTTAAAATGGTACATTTCCTCAGTTTAAACATTTGATATGTTTTCTATGTTCTATTGTGAATAACATATGGGTTTATAATCAAATATATATACAACCCCAATTCCAAAAAAGTTGGGACGCTGTGTAAAATGTAAATAAAAACAGAATGCAATGATTTGGTAAAGTGGAAAGAAGTTGCTGTTTCACAAGGAAGCTTTTCAGATCATTCTGCCTTTAGAGTATTTGGTAAAGGCTGTCATTTTGTTGATGCTGCTGGAGTGTGTTTGGTTGAGGTGTGTTTGGTTGAGGTGTGTTTGGTTGAGGTGTGTTTGGTTGAGGTGTGTTTGGTGAGGTGTGTTTGGAGACTTCTGCTGCTTCCGATCCTCTGGCTGAGCAGTGCTGCTGGTTTGATCAAACTTTAACATAATTTTACATTTAACATAACATTTTTTGTTTTATTTTTGAGCTACATTAAATGTAGAGAATATAAGTGAATTTGACTTGTTTTCATTTAATGTACATGCAGTGACGCTTTGTGACACTCAATGAACAGGTAATAATGGAGAGATCCAGGCAGAGGCACACAGACAAGAGGAAATTTTTTAAAAGTCTGGCAAGATGATTTTTTTATTTACTGAAGTCAATTCAAAGGCAGTATGTCTAGTCTGCAAACAGTCAGTTGCTGTTTTGAAAGAGTACAATATCCGTCGTCATTATGAAACAAAACATTCTTTAGCTTTCTCAAAGTACAGCGGCGAGGCACGAAAACAGAAGGTTAACAAGCTGCTTGCTAAACTTCGATCTGAGCAGAGCACACTGCTACGTCCTTCATCAGCTCAAGAAAGTGCCACATGGGCCAACTATCAGATTTCTGCACTAACTGCTAAAAGTGGAAGAGCCTTCACTACTGGAGAGTTCATCACAGAATGCCTTGCAGTGGCTGCAGAAGCAGTGTGACCTTCTCAGATACGAATGTTCTCGCAAATCAGCTTGTCAAGGAATACCATTACCCGACGAATAGAGGGCATGGCACAAGACATCGGTGAGAAAATCAAGGCAAAAGCAGCTGCCTTTTCTGCCTTCTCAATAGCTTGTGACGAGAGCACCGATATATCTGATTCCACACGGCTGTTGGCATTTCTACATGGAGTAAATGAAAATTTACACAGGAGCTGGCTGGCATTGAGACTCTTTCTGGTACTACTAAAGGAGAGGATCTTTTTTTATGCTGTTGAGAGAGTGTTGAAGAAGAATGAATTAAAGTGGGAGAATATGGCTGGCGGACTGATGGAGCCCTGGCAGTATAGGGAGGAAATCTGGTTGGTGTCTCAGAAAGTCGGTGAATGTGGGGGGAAAGTGGTAAAGTACCACTGTATTTTACATCAGGAACAGCTATGTGCCAAATCCATCAGGCTTGTGGATGTGATGCGTGACGTCGACAAAACTGTCAATGATCTACGCTCCAAGGCGCTGTCTCACCGGCAGTTCAAGGTACTGTTGGATGAGATGGATGCGCAATATGGTGATGTGTTGTACCACTAGGAGGTTAGATGGCTGAGCCGAGGAAAAGTTCTCAGGAGATTTTTTGATCTGCGTGATGAGATCAGAGCTTTTCAGGAAAGCAAGAATGGTAATATTCAAGTGCCCACGGATAAGAAATGGCTTTCTGACCTGGTTTTCTTTGTGGACGTCACAGAGCTGCTCAGTGTTTTGAACATTCTGCTTCATGGAAAAGACACCCAGCTTTTTGATCATGTCAGAGCCTTCACACTAAAACTCCTGCTGCTCAGAAGACATCTCTCAGCAGGTAGCATTCACAATTATAATATTCACAATATTTTTATGTGCAGTTATTATAATAATTATATTTAGTTTGCATTTATATCCAGTGGTGTCAGCTTTGGTATTTTTGTTAATCAAGCTGATAAAATTTGTGTTAAAGTTCTCTTAAATTATCATGGATTCATTTCCTTCTTTTGTCAGTTATTTATTCTATTTCCCTCCCTCAATTTTTACATGCCTGCTTTTCTCTTCTTCCACTCCCAGTGTCACGCTGTTCCTCCCTCTCTCTCTCTCTCTCTGTCTCTCTCATCCCCACATTCAGGGAATTTAGCCCATGTTCCCTGTATTAGAGAGGCAGGCATGATGAAGGAGAAGGTACCCGAGTATGATGGTGTTCTCAGCAACCTTATCCAAGAGGTTGATGCATTGAGGACTTCAGACACAGTGCTACTGACTGTGAGTTGTTTGCTCAACCCTTCACCATCAGTGTGGACACAGTCAGTGATGATCTTCAGATGGAACTAATTGAGCTTCAGTGTGATTCAGAACTCAAACACAAGTTCAGGTCCCTTCCCTTGACAGACTTCTATAAATGTGTCCCAGCAAACAGGTACCCAAAGATGTGGAAACAGGCACAAGTGATGCTGTCTCTGATTGGCAGTACCTACCTCTGACAGCAGACTCTCAGCCTGATGAACTTGAACAAGTGTAAAGTGAGAAGCAAACTAACTGACCATCACCTACATAATATCCTGACTTTGTCAGTAAGTCAGCTGCAGCCCAATTGGAAAAACTTTTGAAAAATAAGGACTAGCTTCATGTCTCTCATTAGAGGTCACTGATATTGCAAGCTTATGTATTGCTTATAGCTTGAATAGCTGTATTAGGCATTGAACTCTCTTGTACTATAAATGGGATTGTTTCTATCTTTTCATCGTAATATACGTTTCATTGAACTATAAAACTGTGAAAATAAAACTGCATTAGTTAAGCAGGTTACAGAGTAATGTTTTCTATTTATTTATTTAGTTTTAAATATTACGAAATCATATCAACATGGCAACTTTAATTTTAATATAATACAGTTTGGTATATTGCAGCGTTTACTTTCGGCCCACAGCCCTCAATCATGTTTGATTTTTGGCCCTTCATAGGAAATAAATTTGGGCACCTCTGATGTAGTTTGCGTTACCATTTTCTACATTTTTGAGATAATCAGTTTTAGCTTTTGTGGTTCCTGTTTCAGCTTGAAGTTCTAATGTCTCTCCTTTTCCTGAGTTGTTCACTTTGTTTTTGAAGGTGCTCCTGCTTCTCCTCAAGAGCATGATTTTGAGACAAAGCAGCTGCTTTGGCCAGTAAAGCTGCCCTCTCCTCTTCAGCACAGATTCCAGCAGAACATGTGGATGATACACTGGTGTGAATGTTCTAGAGCTGCCAGTTCTGCTGGACATTTTGCTCACAGAGGACACTGTTGAAGCATTATCATCTGAAATAGTGTGTTTAAAATCAGAAGATGTAATTTGAGCACCACTGGGGGACTCAGGATTTTCTATTGCAGACAACCATTTTGACACATTGGAAAGAAAGGCATTGATTTGTTCAAGTTTTGGTTGATACCAGGTTTTCACATCCTCATTTTAATCTTCATCATAAGACTGTGTCCTCTGTGTGTGTGTGTGTGTGTGTGTGTGTGTGTGTGTGTGTGTGTGTGTGTGTGTGTGTGTGTGTGTTATGCCATTTAAACAGTATGTGTTATTAATATTTTGTATAAACACCATTGTGCATTCGTGTTTCTCTGTCAGGTGATCAGATGGATCACGTGTCCTTACTGATGCAGTTTGAGCATCTGGACCTTCACAAACAAAACACATACGTGCCCAAAGACCTGGAGCTGCTAATCACTACAGCGAGCTCCATCATTTTAGCCTCCAGACATGTTAACTGCTACTGCAGAGCAAAACCCACTTTAGTTCTCGAGAGTTCATGATTGAAGTAAATTTACTGCAATCAGTTCATCTATAATTATAAAAACAAACCAAAAAAAACAAAGTGTCATTAAAGTGAGAGGTTTATTGTTCAGTTGGAAAAAGAGGAGGGCGGTTACTAAGGGTCAAATCCAGAGTCGACAACTTAAGATAAAAAAGATACATCAGTATTTACATGGGGAAAGTTCTCTGTATTCAGACTCGTGCTATGCAGCTGCTGAACGTGAGGTTTCTGAGTGTAGAAGATATTTTAGTGAATTACCTGAAAAACCTGCCAACCTCTATGATGTGTGGAGTGAACAGAGAGCGTGAGGACGGCTGACCTGAGCGTGCAGAGCAGTATCGGAAAGCGTGGTCATCAGGATAGAGCATGAGGTGACGTGAACCCACACACACGAGGGGACTCACGAGTATGGAGCAGTGAAGCAAGCGTTCAGAGAGAGAGACCGTCACGTGTGAGAGCACTTCAGCTCCGAGCACTGAGCACCAAGACCTACGCCGTTCCTCATAGTGAGTAACCGGGATCCATAATTTACATCCTGGGTATGGTCCAGCTTTATGGAGAAGTTGGGGGTAACAGTGAGCTTAATGTCAGGATATCACCCTCAAGCCAACAGCCAGGTAGAACGAGTCAACCAAGAGATCGTCTGGTTGCTGCACACTCCACAGACTACATCTTCCAACATGCTTCAAAGCCTACGGACATGTCCGCCATGAAATACACTTCCCAGAACACAAAAACACTGCCTCATTCACAATCATCGGACTTCTGATCAGGCAACCTGATCCCAATTACACACACACACACACACACACACACACACACACACACACACACACTCACACATAAAGTAAACATTCAGTTCCTTGTGTCTTTGTATTTTGCTGCCTGATTTATTCTGGTTCTGACTTTGACTTTGTTTACTGATGACATATTTTGGCTCTTTCTCTGATATCCTGTTTGTTGATCACCTGACTTGTGCCTGTTTCTTGTTTTTTACTCTGCCTTACGTTTTTGGATTTGTTGCATGTTGCCGTCTCTCAACTGGAACTCAAGTCTCTCTCTCTTTCTCCAAGTACTGTCTTTTCTTCATGTTCTTCTTCTTCCGGAGCTTCTGGAACCACTTTGGACCAAAGTTCTTCAGCCTCTTATCAACTTCCTTGAGCTCCTCCATCATCTCACGATCCATATCCCTTGCTTTTTGCTTAAGTTCTTCCACGGTTCCTTTCAGGGCCTCCACCTCTACTGTTATCTCCTCCAGCATTTCTTCCTTTTCAAGAATCACTTGGACCAATACGTCACAATGTTTTATCACAATGTTTTTTCATTAAAGCTGCATTTGCATCTGAGTCTCTCTAATGTGACAGCTACGAATTAAACAACAAACAAAAAATACGACAGATGAAACGGAGCTACAATTTAAATGTCTAACAAAAATCTGATCAGGATAAAGTGCTTACTGAAGATGAATGAATGAATTCATGCCCAGAAAAGACAAACTACCAGCGACACGAGTGACTTGTCTCTCGTTAGTGTTAACATAGGGTCTGTGCTCAGTGCTCTTCAAACTGAGTTCTCTTACATGAGACAGTTTCTCTGCACGCTCGCTTCACCACTCGCTGCCCGTCAGTACCTTCGTGTGTGCACGCAAATCCACGTCACTTCACGCCCTCTCTTAATGGCCGCGCTTGCTGATGCTGCTCTGTGCGCTCAGGTCGGCCGTCCTCACGCTCTCTATTAATGGAACCATTTAAACACCACAGAGGTGTGAACTATACACAGCTCATTTCAATAAATGTTCTTGTCAGAAAATCCAGTTAAACACCTGCACAGCATGAGTCTAAATCTACTGAATCTACTCGTGTATCTTCTGAACTGAAGCGACTCTGAACTCGACCCAAAGTATAAATCTTTCGGTGTTTCACAGATTCTTCTTTCTCCTCATCTTCCTCGTTTTCTCAGATTTCCACTCTCACCAAAATCTGATGCAGTTCCTCCTCCATGTTCTCCCTCTCCTTCTCAAACTTGAGCACCATCTTCTCCTTTTAAGGCTGAAACCTTTCCTCCACCGGAGCCTCTTCTCTCATCTGAGCTTCTGTGGCCTTGCTCTCTCTCCACTGGATCTTGAGTCTCTCTTACTCTTTCTCCATCTGCTGTCTCCCCTTGTTGATGTCCTGCATCCAGAGCTTCTGAAACCACTGTAGGGGAGAACGTTTCAGCTTCTTATCAACTTTATTGAGTCCCTCCATCTTTCCTGCTTTCTTCTTCAGTTCTGCAGTTCCTTTAGAGTCCTCCATCTCTTCTGTTATCTCCAGCATATTCTCCAGAATATTCTGCTCCAACCTTTCCTTTTCAGCCTGAAATGGTGTCCTCAGTTCATTCATTTTTTCCACCATAAACTCTTCTATGGCCTCTCTCTCTCTCTTTACGAGCTTGAATCTCGCTTGATTTTTCTCCTTCTCCATGTTCTCTCTCTCTGTATTAAGCTCGAGTGCCATCCTCTCCTTTTCTTCCTGAAGCCTTTTCTTCATTTCGACCCTTTCCTTCACCAGAGCGTTAATCACGTCTGTTGTCTGAACTTCTCTGGCCCTGCTCTCTCTCAGCTGGAGCTCCAATCTCTCTTGCTCTTTGCTCTTTCTCCTGTTATACCTCTTTCTCTGAAATTTGTCTGTCACCAATCCATCAATCGCTAACTGTCTCTTCATTTTAAGCCTTTGCTTCACCAGAATATTAATCACTTCAGTGGACCGAGCTTCTCTGGCTTTGCTGTCTCTCAACTGGAACTCGAGTCTCTCTATCTCTTTCTCCAAGTACTGTCTTTTCTTCAAGTTCTTCTTCTTCTGGAGCTTCTGGAACCACTTTGGACCAAAGTTCTTCAGTCTCTTATCAACTTCCTTGAGCTCCTCCATCACCTCACAATCCATATCCCTTGCTTTTCGCTTAAGTTCTTCCACGGTTCCTTTCAGGGCCTCCACCTCTACTGTTATCTCCTCCAGCATTTCTTCCTTTTCAAGAATCATTTGGACCAATACGTCACAATGTTTTATCCAGCCGCCTTTAACTATCTGCTGCCTTCTCTCCATTTCATCCCATCTCTCTTTCTCCTTCTCCATGTTCCTTCTCTCTTCCTCAAGCTGGAGCACCAAGCTGTCTTTATCAGCCTGAAATGTTCTCCTCATTTCATCCCTTTCCTTGACCAGAGCCTCCATCTCTTCTCTCATCTGAGCTTCTCTGGCCTCACTAGCTCTCCTCTGGAGCTCGAATCTCTCTTTCTCCTTCTCCATGTTCCTTCTCTCTTCCTCAAGCTGGAGCACCAAGCTGTCTTCATCAGCCAGTAACCTTCTCTCCATTCCATCCTTCACCAGAGCCTCCATCTCTGTTCATTTAAATGATAAATCATTAAGAAACAACATGAGAACAACATGAATAACAGTTAATACAACAGAAATATTAATAACAATAAAACACTTGGTTAACAATTAAATAAAGATATTACCCTCATCATCTGCTCTTATTTTTTTTAAACACAAATTAAAATGATGAAATTAAAGTAAAATCAGGTCTTCACTGTGTTAAAGCTTTTCTCCTCCACATTAGTAACATCTTTAGTCTAACTTCCTTCTGGTCACATGACCTCCAATTACACAGAAAACTTGTTTTATCCAAACAAATATTTTTCTCCTGCTCACCTGAACGTCCTTTTAGCTTCTCTGTCATTTCTGCAAACTTATAAACTCGTAGGCGATTAATCTTCAGCTTCGTCTGAACACAGTGCGCACAGTGTATGTGAGTGTGTATGTGAGTGTGTGTGTGTGTGTATATATATGAAAGAGAAATGTTCCGGTTCTGGTTCTGGTACAGAATCAGAACACCTACATGGCATCATTCCGTGACTTCACTCGGTGACACGGTTCCCCACAGACACACGTGTTGTGATAATACACACTAACACTGTTCCACTGCTGCTAATGCTTTCTCTTCTTTTACATTTTTATAACAAACTTAAAGAAGAATTAAAAAGAATAAAGTAATAAAATATCACACCCTGTCTGCTGCATTTTTACACTTTATTTACTTTTCACCCTAAATGTTCTGTGTTGATGATATTTAGCACTGAGACGGGATGATAAACGAACTAATGCATAAAAACCCCATAAAATACTCCAGTTAAAGTGTTTCACCCTAACAAACCATCATCACACCTTCAAAGTGAGCGTTTATGACTTTAGTTTAACGTGTGAATTGTTTATATTTACTCGTCTTACGGATTTTAAAAATCTACAGCAATCAGTTTGCAATTCTGTGCAATAGTGTGATTTCTCATGAGGAAAATATGTAGTGTTAATTGGTGTTAATTGATTAGAATATGTTAAATACATTTAAAATAATTAATAGCCTTATATTCCAGTCCTTTCGGGTCTCGCAGAAATGTAGATGTGTCCTGAGTTTGATTTGGACACCGCTGGTTTAGCTGGAGCCGATACGGCCAGTTTGGGAAAGTAACAATAAGGAAGCTGGATAATAACTTTGGAGCTGATGAAGATGAGCTACCAGTTTAACCAGTGATGGTGTTTCAGCAGCTGGTAGCTGGTCAGACCAAGCTGCATTTTCCAGCACTGATGTTACAAAATAAAAAGAAATAAATATCACAAACAACATATTTTGTTTCTTTTGCTATTTACTTTTGCTATATGTCACCGCCATCTGACATCATCTTCTGGCTACCTGATGGAATTATCTTCAACCGACCTGGACTTTAAATCTCAAGAACTGAAGCGAAGACAGACAGCACTTGAAAAGACTTTGTCTTTAGCAAATGAAACCGTGTTGTCCATTGAAGATGAATTGCACATGTTACATATTGAACAAGATGTTTTAGCAAAAATAGGAAATGATTTAAATGTAATTAATGAGGATAGAGTTAGACTGAAATATCATGATCGTAAAATAACTGAACTGAAACGAAGGATGAATAATAAGTGGAGAGCAGAAGTAACAAGCCTGCACCCCCTCTACAGGAGGTTTTTAGTAAGATGTCAGTAAAAGGTCCTGACAATTCTGTGCCTGCAAACACAGAGAGCTCCAGCCTGGTTAACCACAGCATGGGCTAATTTTGAATTTCAGATGTCGCTGAGTCACTCAGATGAGCAGTTTTTCCCTGTATAAATGCAGGGGTTAAACAGTGTTCAGACAGAGCTGAAATCACTCAGCTATTAGATAGCTGTGAGACCTTTAAAGACTTCTCTCTCCAAGCATTTATTATAAAATATTTGCTTGTCTACTTCTGCTCTCACATAGTCTCTAGATAGGTAAAGTGTATATTTTCTGAGTCAGTAAAAGAATATTCAACACTTTATAACAGTGAGTGAATTTTCTTAGACTTTATATTCTTCTGATATAAAGCCTCTGCTATCTAGCATACGCCATTAGGGTCTGATGAAAACATTCAGGTCAAAGTCGCGCTAGAGCGGCCTCTCAGAAGATCCTTTGGTTATTTTATTTCTCTTAAGTTTTATTTTACCTCTGATATAAAGTCCCTGCTATCTAGCACATGCCACAGGGCCTGGCGAAATATCCAGGTCGAAAGCTAGAGGGTCCTCTCTGAAGTTTATCTTTTATTATTTTGTATTTACCAAATTATGATAATCAAATTATTGTAAGACATTAATAAACCGAAGTCAAGTTTATTGACGATTCGAAAAACCACAGATCTTTGAGATGTTTGACTGATTTTTCGCTTAGACTAGATGGAGACTCATATTTCACAGAACCAGCATCCAGCTTCATCCACAACCCAGGAGTAAAGTGTGGAAGGACTGATCCAGAGAGGACCAGCCCTAGGAGCAGATTGTTCATCCTTTTTCAAGCCCAGAGCACGGATCCAGGACTTGGTGAGTACCTTCTCAATGATATGCTTTACTGGTGTACAAAAAGAGTTAGTGTAACTGGGTCACCCCTTTGAGGTGTTTTTTGTCTATTTTAGGCAGAATACTACAACTAACACCCACAATGACACACAGAGTGTATGTGCAGGTAAAAGTTAAAGAGAGTTTGGGGTATTGGTACTGTAAGGGTGAGAACAATTCTGGGTTCTTGCACTGTAAATTCATCTGGTCCAATTTTAAAGGTAAATAACATTGTATGTCTATTTCCTGTGAGTTTGTGTTTTAATTTAAAAGAATATCAGCTTAATATTATTTCTTTTAAACAGACTTGTTATCATGTCCCTATCAACACACAAACACCAGCCCAGCCAGCATGTCCATGTGAGTCCACATGGGTCCCAAATGGGCTTGAAACTGGGGCCCATGTGGACAGTCCAGTGAGGCCCCACCATCTTCTGTCCTCAGTTTCCACGCTGTTCCCACATGCAGATGCCTATATGGGCTAATGATGGGCCACATGTGGCTCCTTGTATGTAAACAGTGTGGCCCCCACATGGGTGTAATGTGGGTTATTATAGAACAGCAACATGGGTACACAGAGGGTCCTGCATGGGCTGTACGTGGGCACCGTCTGGGTGTTGTACAGGCTGCATGGACTACTTTATTTTACTTTAGTACCTGCTTTTAACAAGGAAAACATTACACAGAATAAACGATCCATAATACAGTTAACTTTTTTATTTAAAAATGAACAGCACATCAACAACAATGATACAATTATCATTATCATATTAATAATAGGACACAAATGTCTATACACCAACACAATATCTATATTGTAACAGTTTAATAATCTTATATTTAATGGTGTTATTCAATTATTTTAATTATCTTACAGCTTAAAAAATTAAAAGTATTTTTCAAAGGTCTCTCTAATTTAACAACAGTAATAATAGTAACAATAATAACAATAATAACAATAACTGTTTTTCTTAAATATAGCAGTAATGTTATTCAATGATATAAAGAGCTATAGTTTAATAACAGTCAAATTTCTTAACTTTGCTCCGAAAGTCCATCAGAATGTGTGAAGGAGGAGGGAAATATTCAGCCATCAAAAAAGCCCATTAGGATTCCTGAGAAAAGGGAAGAAATATTCATATATTATGTACACAGTTACCCAGTGTTCAGATAACAGGGATACAGTTTGTTGTGAAAATCCAAAACTAACTCTTTACCACTGAAACTTACCTGGTAGACGCCGTGTTCATGTGTTCATGGTTCCTCCTCCATCACGGCCCTGTTCACCACTTGGACAAGGCTTTTTCACCATCTTTGCGGTTAATGTTGTTTCTTCAAGCACCTTCAAGAAAGAACAAATTCAGACATGAAGATCAGTAATGTGCCGTCTCGTTACATAAGCTGACAGCCTACATGTAATTTTTAGAACAAAGTGATGGCATCAAAAGTTAGTCTACGAGGCCGTAACCGATTGTACGTGAAACTGTAGCTTTCTGTTTGCCACCACATCTCATTATTTAAGAGAACAAAGACGCTGCCAGAGACGGCAGCAGATACAAGATCCACACTTACTTCATGCCCTACTTCATTAAAACCCCACTGTGTATAGGAACAGATCTTAAACTGAGAAAAAACAGACATAAAGGCATCGGGCAAAACGGCCTCATGACTTAAAGGCATCGGGCAAAACGGCCTCATGACTTAAAGGCATCGGGCAAAATGGCCTCGTCTTAAAGGCATCGGGCAAAACAGCCTCATGTCTTAAAGGCATCGGGCAAAACAGCCTCATGTCTTAAAGGCATCGGGCAAAACGGCCGATACAAGACTTTAGTCTGGAACGTTTTCATTTGATGCTTCTTCTCGGAGGCAGTTTTGCCCGATGCCTTTACGTCAGGAGGCAGTTTTGCCCGATGCCCAACTGTATGAGACCTGACACCTGACATAGTTTTTCCTGACTCCTGAAGCCTTTTAGTCTGAGGCGCGATGCCGTTTTGTCATATGGCTGAGAACTGACGCTGAGGTCTGGGGATGTCCTAATATGTACACCGTACCCGGAGCCCAGACAGCACCTAAGCCCTAAATAAGCAAATAAATAAATGTAAACACAAACTTTAGTGTCTTGTATACATAACAGAAACTGTAAACAATCCACAAATTAAATATATGAGTACAGCTACACAATACAAGGGAAGTCCAGTAAGAATGCAAACACAATCACAGAGATATACAGCTGAAGTTAAACGATTTTAGTCAACTGCAAAAATATGAAAACCCTCGTTTACACACGTAATAACGCTAACAATATTCATTTTTAAGTCAACTGTCCCTTCGGATTTTAGCTAGCTAACGAGCTCGCTTAGCATCAACTGGAAACGCAGGAAAGTCTCCCCAAATTATATCTCTATATCAGTATTAGCACACTGAGACACACAGTAATGCAGTGAAAAGTTTATTTCCTGTCTTCGGTTACACATTTTTCTGTTCAATGGTTAAAACTCTCATTCTGGTCACAAACGACTTCTACTTCTTCTTAACAAGTCACATAAACAAGTCACACTTCTCACAGAAAGCGGAGCTGGACCGGCAGCAGTAACGCACGCGCTCGTAGCCCTGACGTAACACGGCGCCATCTTGTGTAAATGACCGCCATTTTGTATAACTAACCATTGAGCTTCAATTAGCAGCGAGCTAATATTAATATGCTCACTGAGAAACTGCCCAGAAACATAAAAAACATGTTATTTAAAGCTATTTACAACTCCAGACAATACGTTATGTTTTAAAGCCAGCAAACTGGCATAATAACCGCTGAAAATAGACAAAATATTCATTTTAAGCTCATGCTAGTTGAAATTTGGACTGTGCTAAGCTAAACAATCTGTTCAGTAGCATGTTAGCTAGAAAGCTTCTGTGTTTTTTTTCTAGCAGGAAATGGGTGTAAAAAATAATAGTGAAAACACAGGAAGATGTAAACCTTGGGCTGTATGTCAAATTTAACATGTTAAATTTAACTCAGAAAGGGATAGGTATTATCTACATCTCGGCTAAATTCATTATTGGTAGATTTAATCTTAAAGCTAACCGCTAGTTAGCGGCTAGCTAGCTGTCTTAGCCTTAAACTATGTATCTGTATCTCTTATTAAACTACAGAAATGTCACTGTACATTGAGATATAAAAATAAACATTACTTACCTTATTAATGTGCAGTAGTGCTCCAGCAGTGAACTGCTGCTCCTCCACTGAGAGAGAGAGAGAGAGAGAGAGTTTTTCCCATGGTGGAGGGGAAACACTCAGCTCCTCATCTATCACTTCACATTTATTAAATCTTTAAAGTTAATGACATTAAACAATAGTTTAATAATAATTTATTTCTTGAGGTATTAATTTAAAAAAATCTGATACTCAGTTCTAGTAAAATTTTTAAAATAAAAGTTATATTAGCCCACCTAGGGCCCAGGTAGAACAATGAACCTAATATCTGAATAAAATAATAAAATAAATCTGGATTTAAAAATTAATATCTTCACTACTGATTGTAACCGAGTGCACTGACATATATCCTGCTGAATTTTCACTATTGATTGTAACTGAACACACTGGATTAGTATTAAGACTACTGATTATGTTTTATTGATTATGAGACTTGATTATCATTACACATTATTTTAAGCAAATCATTAATGTATTCTACACAACCGTGACAACCACGGGCAAGAGCTGAACCATTTACACACACATGCTTATAACACTATGTTGATTTTGAGTGTTAGGTTTAGGGAGATGGGATCTTTTACTCCTTCCTAGTCAAGTGTGGGGGGAGATGTTTGGTCCCGTTCTCCACAAGAGCGCAGTTTCAGAATTTGATCATTGCTAGATCTGAAGGGGAGATCGCCCAGATCACTAGTTAGTGTAAGTGAGAGGATTGAGTTGTGAGGCTGCTCTCTTGAAGTAGGTGGGACTTAGTAAAGTCCCAAAGGGAGGGATTTATAGTGTATTTTCATATATTAACCAAGTATTTAACCAAGTATTTTCATGTATTAACCAATAAATCAGTTTTGATGTAATCAACCACTGGATAAAATTAATCAGGAGATGAAACCTTTTAGTATAAGCAGGCCAGGTTAGTGTATGATCTCAGTTTATGTGAAACTCACTACCTGTACCACTCTGTACTGTCTTTAGCTGAAAGTGCAGCTGAGCATGACGACCATTACATCATAGTCGAAACCAGTTAAGGCCTTGAAACTTTATAAAAAATACACTGGTGGACCTCGCACCACGGTTGTTTATGAGATCCATAGAAAGACACATAATTGTGGCGAGCTGTCAGAGGTGTGATTAAAGAAAAAATGGGGAAACCCCTCCTGAATGAGATCATTGCCTTAGAAATGTATAAAAACTGATGTATTGACTGTATTTGTCAGATGGTCTGCAGTCATCTCGGCTTTATGGTGTTTCAATAAAGTCTGATTTTTGACATCTTAAACCCCGGACTCTCGGATACTTTTTTATAGAATAACCAGGACATTTTCCACAATACAGGTAGAACAATGAACCTAATATTTCAATAAAATAATAAAATAAATCTGGACAACAACAACAAAAAAAAGACAAATACAGTAACAATCAAAATGTTAATTTATGCTTAAAGGAAAACACTTTAAATAGGTTTATATGGGAGGGTTTGTGATGTGCATGGCGGTTCTGGTGCTAATTTGTCGGTTGGTGTTGTGCTTTCATTATGTCTGTGAGAAGTTAGTGGTTGTCTGCGATCCCGATGTCACATGAGGATATTGCTGTCACAGTTACAGTGGTGTTTAATTAGATAAAAAAATATTAATATGCAAGTGATTTTTAGCCTGGTGACACACGTAGTCTCCCTCTAGAGGTGGTGCTAATGGAGCAACTGCCTCACCATCCATATGTGATAGATCTGCTGGAACGGTTTGAGACGTCCAGACACATTATCTTGATCCTGGAGCGGCCTGGTCCTCACGCTGACTTCTACAATACGCTAGACGTCTACACAACAGTGCTTCTGAAACTCAAACCTCAAACCGTAATGCAGCAAGTCGTTCAGGCTGCACGTCACTGCCGTGACCGCCGTGTGCTCCACCGAGACATTAAAGAAGACAACATTCTCCTGATCTGGAACCGTGAGAGCTACGTACCAACGACTGTTGGATTCCTTGTTTCCTCATTAAAATGTTTTAAACACGAAAATACCTGCAATAACACACCCCTAGTAAGGTTCTCTCTGAGTTATGAAGTCAATTCAGATAGTTATTACAAGCACCATGTGAAATTTGGACTCAGGACTCATTCAGACATTACACACATCTTTAGTTTTGTTGATAAAACATAAGCACACTTTTTGATTTCGTCGTCCGTGCGGGTTCACACACACATACACACACACACACACACACACACACACACACACTCTGAACAGTAACATATACAGTCAAAGAAACTCTGTGTGTGTTCTGTGTAAACTGTGCAGCTTCAGTTGTTGTTGATGTTGTTGTTGTTGATGTTGTTGTTGTTGTTGTTGTTGTTGTGCAGCTCTCCAGAATGAAGCACCTCACTGATTAGATTAAAGTTTCTCTATTTTCACCCCAGAATCAGGTCTTCGATATTCTCACAACGTCTCACACTTATCTCACTCTGCCACACCGTTCTGCAAATAGCCTCCAGATCACATTGTGCCATTTCCAACACCACACGTTACAGTGTGACCGGAACAGCGGAGTTATTTATTTATTTATTTTAAACAGAAAGTTATTTGTGTTTGCGTTCTTCCAGAGCTGTTGGACATCGAGCTGAACCTGAACCTCCGGAGGACCCTACACTCCATGCAGATGCCCCGGGTCGAGTACAGAAAGATAGACGTGGAGGATTACAGTATGTCCATCATCCACTGTTTAAATCGCACAAGTTACACATAAAATGTTGGATACATGCAGAGGAATTATATGATGTGTGTGTGTGTGTGTGTGTGTGTGTGTGTGTGTGTGTGTGTGTGTGTGTGTTGTCTCCAGCTCTGTCGCTGCAGATCCTGAAACCTGCAAGCTTCATAAACACGGCACATTACCCTCTACTGCTGCTCGTGTGAGTCTCAACATCACTACCATCATTCTGTGATGGGAAAATAATCAACTGCTACAACACTGATTCATTTATTATAACACTGCTTTATTCCTTTTATATTACATCTATTTATCAACAGTTAATTATTTTTTATTTCTGAAAGAAAGATGTATATTTTTCAGTTTACAGTTACATCCAATGCTGTGAAAAGTCCACAAAGCAAGTTAATTCCTGTTAATACTGAAGTTATAACTTTGTTATATAAATGTTAAATACACGTTTCTATACAGAAAACTTCCCCATATCACCGATTACACGTTTTTGTGGAGCATCTGCTGCACACTATTTTAACATTTTCAGGGAGAAGCTACACACTAAATTAAAAGACCTTGAAGGTATCACCCCAGTGATTGGTACCTTTATGTGTGAGAATGTTGTGTGAGTGTTTTGGGTGATTTTTATTTATATAATTTGTATTGCCTGCAGTATCTGAATCGCCCTGTGTATTTATAATATATAATTTAGTATAAGGTTTACAAAATGTGTAATTGTACATATTTGTATATATTTGTATATAAAGTACATATATTTACTCCGGGTCATTAAGTGATGTGGAAGCTGAACAGCTACAGTGCGCCATCTACAGGCCTTAGATTGCAATGACATCCCAAATAGCCTGCGTACAAAACCCCAACACTGCTAGAAGGAGTAAAGTGATTTAAAACAGGTTTAAGGTACATAAATGGATCATAATGCACTCAGTGGAGCTCCTCAGCTGGTTTTATTCCATTGATGGTCAGGAGAACAGCGCGTCTTCTTAGAAAGTCTGGAATTAATTTTGTTGTTCAGTTAAGTTGCTTTTAGGGAACATCCTGCTCCACACTTCAGTAGGTGGTGGTTATGAACTAATCTATTGTTTCACAACTGCAATAAAAAATAAGAAGAAGAAGAGGTGGAGGATGGAGAGGAGGATGAGGATAAGGAGTAAAATCAAATAATAATTTTAATAATAGTAAGAAGGAGCAGAAGGAGAAGTAGAAGGAAGAGAAGTAGTAGAAGAGGTAGAAAAACAGGAGGAGAAGGAGGAGCAGAAAGTGAAGGAGGAGGAGAAGTAGAAGAAGATGAAGAAGAAGAACAACAACAACAATAATATGGGAGGTATTTTTGCTTAAACAAAATAGCATTAAAATTAAAACTTCACCTTTTTGCCTTTTCCCTTTCAAGTTCACCCAGTATGCTAAGTAGCTATGGGTGTGGCTAGAATCTAGGCCACACCTAATTTTTATTTATTTATTTCCAAACGGCATTTCTCAAAAACATTTTAGTACCGATTCATGGACATTCTTGAAAATGGACTTTTTCTCTCTCAGCTGGTGGGAGTACTGAGTGTTTTGAGAAGTTAACATGGAGAACTTCGGGGACGTGAGTAATTTCATTCCTTCATTCATCTCCATGAGGGCTTTATCATGGTCAGGGTCGTGGCAGATCCAGAGTCTATTCAGGGCGTATAGAGGGAGAATTCACCCCGGATGGAAAGCCAGTCCGCAGCAGACCAGTGAGTCCATTTGCTGTCTATTTGATCAGCTAAAACACACATTAAATTACTCACTTCCTGAAGTCCTCGATACATACTGGATTTTAATTTTGCAAGCTGAAAATGAAAAGTTACCTAAACTTATCTGACACTTTAGCCAGACGTTTCTAGTGCGATCACTAACGCTCCCACTCCGCACCAATGTTGCATCAAACATGAATAAACAGAATGAAATGTCTCTGTTAGTGAGGCATGTGGACTCACCCCTAGTGTACTTGAGTGTCTGTCCATCTTATCATTAAAAAGCAGAGGATAGTAACACAAATGTCACTTAAGGCAACAAAACGGAGTGAGGCGCTCAAAGGTCACTTGGGTGATCAGAACATTTAATGCAAGTATATGTGGATTATGTAAGAGTTTTATAAGAGTCTGTCAGCTATAACCAGTAACAAGGAACAGAGACAGTGTGATTGTCACATTCTTTGTGTTTATTTTTGTTTATATTTATCTTTTGGTAGCTTATGATGTATGAGGGGTGAAAAATGCATGTGTCTCTCAGGGTTTTCATTTGATTTGTCAGGCCAGACTTCTCGGCCTCCGGCTGTGCAACGGACTCCACAGCCTTCTGGTGTTGCTCCTCAGTTTCTAGCAGGAAACCTGAAAGTACAACAATTACGGCTTATAAATTTCTGTAAAAGGACAAAATGTCCCCAAAAAATGAGGACAAACACACACACACACACACACACACACACACACACACACACACACACACACACAGACAGACAGTTCACAGTAGCAGTCATGGTTTCATGAGAAGGAAAGTTTACCTTCAGGAACTCCTCCTTGTCCACCAGTTTCCTCGTCATCTCATCGTAAACCATCTGGAGGAAGCTTTGAGCCTCCCGCTCTCGCTCACACTCCTAAAACACACACATGGGGCAAAAGATGCTCAAACTCGAGTGCTTAATGTTCACATCTGCAATGGGTCACTTCTATTACTAAAGGAGCTGCTTAATGCAAGGATTTTCTCACTTACCTTCTTTAGCTTGACACACTCCCTGTGACTCTCAGACAGCTGATTCCCCATGTCCTGCACTGTGTCTCGCAGTGTCTTCACTTGGTCTTTCAGGTCAGACTTCTCAACCTCCATCTGAGCAACGGTCTCTACAGCCTTCTGGTGTTTCTCCTCAGCTTCAGCCAGGGAGACCTGAAAGTACAAAAATGAAAGCTTATTGGCTTTATTTACTTCTACACACTCATTCAGACACTTTTAAAAATGTGAGTAAAAAAGCACACACACACACACACACACACACACACACACACACACACACACACACACACACACACACACACAGTTCACAATAGCAGTCATAGATTCATGAAAAGGAAAGTTTACCTTCAGTAACTCGTCCTTCTTTATCAAAGTCTTCTTTATTTCGTTGTTCTCCATCTGGAGGACGCTGTGAGCCTCGCGCTCTCGATGACACTCCTAAAACACACACATGGGGCAAAAGATGATCAAATTCGAGGGCTTAATTCTCACATCTGCAATGGGCCATTTCTATTACTTAAAAAATCTAGCAACTTGAAAATAATTAAAATGTTATGTTAATTTTGGTTCATTTAAACTCATCATGCGGCAGAAACATGAAAAACTCCTCATATTACTAAAGGAGCTGCTTAATGCAAGGATTTTTCTCACTTACATTAATTAGCTCGACAGACTCCTCGTGTTTCTCAGTTAGCCGGTTCATCATGTCCTGCACAGTTCCTCTCAGTGTCTCCACCTGGCCTTTCAGGTCAGACTTCTCCACCTCCAGCTGAGCAATGTTCTCCACAGCCTTCCGGTGTTTCTTCTCAGCTTCTGCCAGGGAGACCTGAAAGTACAACAGTTAAAGCTTATTGGCTTTATTTTCTTCCACACACACTTTCAGACACTTAAAAAAATGAGTAAACAAGCACACACACACACACACACACACACACACACAGTTCACAATAGCAGTCGTAGTTTCATGAAAAGGAAAGTTTACCTCCAGTAACATCTCCATGTGTATCAGACCGTTCTTCATCTCATCGATCTTCATCTCACTCTCCTAAAACACACACATGGGGCAAAAGATGTTCAAACTTGAGTGTTTAATGTTCACATCTGCAATTAAATGAAACTCATCATGCAGCATAAACATGAAAAGTCATCATATTATTGCTAAAGGAGCTGCTTCATGCAAAGGTTTTTCTCACTTACATTCATTAGAGCAGCAGACCACCTGTGAGTCTCATCGAGCAGGTTCCCGACGTCCTGCACTGTGTCTTGCAGTGTCTCCACCTGGTTGGTCAGGTTGGCCTTCTCCACCTCCAGCTGAGCAATGGTCTCCAGAGCCTTCTGGTGTTTCTCCTCAGCTTCAGCCAATGAGACCTAAAAAAGTACAACATTTAAGGCTTATTTGCTTTATTTACTTCTTACAAAGCTTACAATAGCAGTCATGATTTCATGAAAAGGAAAGTTTACATTTAGTAACTCCTCCTTTTGCACCAGAGTCTCCTTCATCTCATTGTTCTCTATCTGCAGGACGCTGTGAGCCTCGCGCTCTCGCTCACACTCCTAAAACACACATATGGGGCAAAAGAGGTTTAAATCCGAGTGCTTAATGCTTAAACATAAATAAAATCCTCATATTATTACTAAAGGAGCTGCTTAATGCAAGACTTTATGAAATGTGAGTAAAAAAGCACACACACACACACAAACACACACACACACACACACACACACACACACACACACACACACACAGTTCACAATAGCAGTCGTAGATTCATGAAAAGGAAAGTTTACCTTCAGTAACTCCTCCTTCTGAATCAAAGTCTTCTTTATTTCGTTGTTCTCCACCTGGAGGACGCTGTGAGCCTCGCGCTCTCGCTCACACTCCTAAAACACACACATGGGGCAAAAGATGATCAAATTCGAGTGCTTAATGTTCACATCTGCAATGGGCCATTTCTATTACTTAAAAAATCTAGCAACTTGAAAATACAATGTTAATTTTGGCTCATTTAAACTCATCATGCAGCAGAAACATGAGAAGTCCTCATATTACTAAAGGAGCTGCTTAATGCAAGGATTTTT
Organism: Cranoglanis bouderius; assembly: GCA_023630585.1. Taxonomy (NCBI): domain Eukaryota; kingdom Metazoa; phylum Chordata; class Actinopteri; order Siluriformes; family Cranoglanididae; genus Cranoglanis; species Cranoglanis bouderius. The sequence continues at coordinate 1,004,681 of CM042564.1, read as the reverse complement.
CTCACTTACCTTCATTAGCTCGACACACTCCTCGTCAGTCTCAGTTAGCAGGTTCTCCAGGTTATGCACTGTTCCTGTCAGTGTCTCCACCTGGTTGGTCAGGTTGGCCTTCTCCACCTCCAGCTGAGCAATGGTCTCCAGAGCCTTCTGGTGTTTCTCCTCAGCTTCAGCCAATGAGACCTAAAAAAGTAGAACAATTAAGGCTTATTTGCTTTATTTACTTCTTACAAAGCTTACAATAGCAGTCATGATTTCATGAAAAGGAAAGTTTACCTTTAGTAACTCCTCGTTGTGCATCAGAGTCTCCTTCATCTCATTGTTCTCCGTCTGGAGGACGCTGTGAGCCTCGCGCTCTCGCTCACACTCCTAAAACACACATATGGGGCAAAAGAGGTTTAGATTCGAGTGCTTAATGCTTAAACATAAATAAAATGCTGCTTAATGCAAGACTTTTCTCACTTACGTTCTTTAACTCATCACACTCCATGTGAGTCTCACATAGCAGGTACTCCATGTCCTCCACTGTTCCTGTCAGTGTCTCCACCTCGTATTTCAGGTCAGACTTCTCCACCTCCAGCTGAGCAATGGTCTCCACAGCCTTCTGGTGTTTCTCCTCAGCTTCAGCCAGGGAGACCTTAAAGTACAATGATTAAGGCTTAATGGCTTTATTTTCTTCTACACACATTCAGACACTTTTAGAAACCGACTCATTACTGATGAGAATAGTCTAAAATGTATTGGAGGAAGAGGACAAAATACAATAGCAGTCATGGATTCATGAGAAGGAAAGTTTACCTTCAGTAACTCCTCCTTGTCCATCAGTGTCTCCTTCATTTCATCGTACTTGGACTGGAGGACGCTGTGAGCCTCGCGCTCTCGATGACACTCCTAAAACACACACATGGGGCAAAAGATGTTCAAAGTGCTTAATGTTCACATCTGCAATGGGTCATTTCTATTACTTAAGAAATCTAGCAGCTTGAAAATACATTTTAATTTTGGTTCATTTAAACTCATCATGCAGCAGAAACATGAAAAAGTCCTCGTATTATTTCTAAAGGAGCTGCTTAATGCAAGACTTTTCTTGCTTACGTTCATTAGGTCATCACACTCCCTGTGAGTCTCAGACAGCTGGTTCCCCATGTCCTGCATTGTGTCTCTCAGTGTCTCCACCTGGTATTTCAGGTCAGACTTCTCCACCTCCAGCTGAGCAACGGTCTCCACAGCCTTCTGGTGTTTCTCCTCAGCTTCCGCCAGGGAGACCTGAAAGACCTGAAACAACCAAGATTTATTTTCTTCTACACACACATTCAGACTTTTATGTTCTGGTGACAAAAGGACAAAATGTCCCCAAAATGTGAGGAAACAAGTACACACACAGTTCACAAAACCAGTCATAGTATCATGAAAAGGAAAGTTCACCTTCAGTAACTCCTCCTTGTGCACCAGAGTCTCCTTCATCTCATTGTTCTCCATCTGCAGGACGCTGTGAGCCTCCCGCTCTCGCTCACACTCCTAAAACACACACATGGGGCAAAAGATGTTCAGACTCCGGTGTGCAGATATTTCCTATTCTCAATCATTCCCATCATATGGTGCTCATATTATTTTGAAAAGTACTTTTTAATCAGAGGCTTATCTCACGTACCTTGCTTTTCATGTCACAGTCTCTGCGTGCCTCACAGAGCAGTTCCTCCAGCTCCCTCACTCTGTCCTCCAGCTGAGTGTTGGACACCACAAGCTTCTGAATCTTCTCCTCAGCCTCAGTCACAGCATCCTGAAATTCACCGTGCAAATATTGTTGGCTTTAGGTGTTTGTAGCACTCCTGAGCACTAGCATTCAGTCCAAACATCATGTTTAGTTGCAGCTCTCTGATCTATCTAAAGGGCCACAGAGCCTACAGTACAATGTCTGACACAGAATCCTTATATTCATCAGACTTCTGATCTAATTTTAACGCATTGTTTTCCTGACAAAAACTGCGATTAATGAACATCAGGTCTGGATTGCTGTCCTTAGCCTAGTGCTGGAGTACAAACTTCATTTCCTCCTCCATAAGCACCAAACACTTCAGTCCAGATATTTAAAAAGTTAGGAGCAGAACAAACTTACCGTGACCTGGTCCCGAGGAACCTCTGTGGGTCGGACCAGAGCCGGTTCCGTGGCCCGGTCACACACTGGGTCTAAATAAAAAAATAAAAATAAAAAAGCCATCAGACATCATGTATTATTTATATTATGAACTCCAGACCAGCAGTATTTTCCACTTCTGATCCAGGTGAAGCTCTACAGCACAAGTATTCCCACTTTCTCACTGGCCTCCGGAATAAATCCACTTTACTGATGTTCAGTATGGACATGTCTAATGTGGGCTAAGGCTAAGAACACACTGACAGATTTTATTACACATTCATGAAGCTAAACTCCTCCATGAACCTGGACAGAAAGAGAGAGTGCTTTCACCCATCAGTGCATCTTTCAAGCAGCGCGAGCGCCGGCCAAAATAGGGCTAAAGCCTGTTAGCTTATGAAGGACTGAACAAATCTACTAAATTCATTTCTTTTAAAGGACAGAAGTAAACTTAGCACTGCATGGTTACAGCAGCACGACTGAGAAATAGTTGTACCTTCAGTTGTGTCCTCGGGGTCCGCTGTTGTTTTCTCTCCATCGCCTCGTTTAACATAACAGTAAATGCCGGCTGCCGTGGCTGCAGCTCCGGCCGTGTACAGCAGGGGGCGCAGTGGAAGATCCGCTACACCAGCGCCAAGTGCACTCAGGAACTTATTCATTTTCTCTCCTGATCAGAGCAACTTCAATAATCACCTTAACTCGCCAAAGTTCAGTGAATTTCTGAAAGATCCGCGTTGTTTTTCCCCTCTTTATAGCCGGAGCTCTTCGGTGACGTCACAGAATCAGAATCAGAACCAGATTCAGAACCAGAATCAGCTTCATTACACATACAAGGAGTTTGTCTTGGTGACAGGAGCTTCCAGTGCACAAATATACAAAACAGCAACAACACACAGATAATAATAATAATAATAATAATAATAATAATAATAATAATAATAATAATAATAATAATAATAAATAAAAGTACGTATGTGTGTGTGTGTGTGTGTGTGTGTGTGGATATATATATATATATATATATAATTGAATAGAAAATAAAGGTGTATATACTGTATATATACAGAAGCTGGTGTCTGGCTCTACATCTCTAAGTACTAAAGATGTTTGCCATGAAGGGGTTGAATAATTTTGAGACTGAAGTCATTATAAGTTGCATTTTCAGTTGAATTTGGGGAAACCACTTGAAACATTCGTTGTGTTGAACTATTTCAGTTGCTTTTATTTGATTTGTTCATCGCAAACAGCTGAAAGTCTGTACATTTTGACAATAAACCTGATTTGCAATGGGGGTTGAATAATTTTGATTGCAACTGTATGTATACTACAGGATTATTTGCCTTTTTAATGTACAACATTTTACTGTAGTAGTGCAGTTTGAAACGGTCAGGCAGTGAAGATGAGAATTCAGCAAGAGCAGGTCTCCGGGTCTGTAAATAAATCAGTGAGAACGCTCACTTTGGATCTGTTATTTTTAATCACACATTAATTATTCTTTGTTTATCTTTAAAGTATCATAAAGTACAATTTAAACTGCAGAACATACATGTAAAACTTTTTGTTCACTCAACATATAAAAGTGCACTTGGGTAATTTTTTTAAACAGTTAATTATAAGTAAAGTTTAAATGGTTAAGTGTACATATTAACATCACTATATTAAAAACAAACTATGTTATTAATAATAAACTAATGATATAAACAAACATACTTTTAAGTATTATTTAAATCTACATTATACACTACAGATTACATGACAAGAAAATTCACTTTACTGCTTAAATAAATACAAAATAAATTAATTATTAAATTACGTTGATGTGACAGTTAAATATACATTAAGTAGAGTTTATACTTATGTGCTTCAATGTGTGAAGAAATACATTCACTTAAATATACTTTTAAAATAATACACTTAATTAGAAATAACTAAGTATACTTTTGTTTAAGGACGTTTTAATATATTTAGAAATACACTTATTAAAATGTATTCCCTTTCTACATACTTAAGTAGAATTTAAAATGTATTACTTTAAAATATACTTTTTGAAAAATATAGAAAAGTATATTTAATGTGTATTTTCATAAAGTACATGAAATTAAAAAATGTTCTTTTAGTATCCTTTACAATCTTCAAATATATTATGAAAGCACTTAAGTATGTTTCCTTTTCACAGGGGTGTGTCAGGTGTGTGATGATAGATGGTTAGAAGTAACACACCCATGTTGGAATGAAGTAAATGTGTTTGTATGTGTGTCTAAAATAACTTGTGTGTGTGTAAATGATGTTTATTATAAAGTATTGCCAAAGCAAAACAAGTGACTGTTCCCCCCAAAGTGCAATAATTAGTAATGTGTTAATTATTGTGTACATTAATGTGTTCACTGTATGTTGTGTGTAGGTAAATAAGTAGGTGAGTATGTGTATGAGCATGTGTTAATGACTGTGAACCAAACTGAGAGACCATTTTGAAGGCTCAGGAAACCTTTGCAGGTGTTTTGAGTTGATTAGCTGATTGGCATGTCACCATATTCTAATTTGTTGAGATAGTGAATTGGTGGGTTTTTGTTAAATGTGAGCCAAAATCATCACAATTAAAAGAACCAAAGACTTAAACTACTTCAGTCTGTGTGCATTGAATTTATTTAATACACAAGTTTCACAATTTGAGTTGAATTACTGAAATAAATGAACTTTTCCATGACATTCTAATTTTTATATATATATATATATTTTTTTTTTTTTTTTAATTTAATATTGTAAATATGTGTGTGGGGTGTATGTGACATTTTGGAATCTCTGCTGTGTTTACCTGCTGTGTTTATCTGCTGCGTTTGTTTCCTCCTCTGTTGGTGAATCCAGTTAGTCCAGTTTGAGTGAAAGCAAAACTTCACTGACGGTAAAAAGAGGACTGTAAAACATTCTCAGGAGAAAAACACAGTAAGTCTCTAAATCTAAAGCTATAATATGTGAATGTTATGAATCTCCACTGGATGAAGAACAGTTCAGATGATTTTTACTGAAGTTGTAACTTACACAGTTTACTGTAGGACTTAATTTCACTGTTAGTGAATCGTGTGATGATACAGAGTTAGATTTAACACACCCATGTTGGACTGAAGTAAATGTGTGTGTGTGTGTGTGTGTGTGTGTGTGTGTGTGTGTGGTTTACAGGTGTAATCTGTAATAGGAAACGACCTCCAAAATGAGTGTGTCTGGGGAACAGGACAGAGAGAAAGATGAGAGGTGAGTGAAGGTTGTGACTCGGTGAAAAACATAAATATTCTCACATTCACCAACACTAAACAGATCAGACTCTGATGTGTATCTGTGAAAAGTGACTAGTGAATCAGGTCTAACCCCAAGTCCCTGTAGCTGGATAGAGTTTGTTTCTTTGTACAAAAGTGTTGTATCGGACTATCATCAGATTTTAATTAGAGTTTAATTATTCACTGTGAGAAAAGGTAAAAGGACTGAATAAGTGTGAAAATGCAGAACAGTAATAATGATGCAGTGGTTGTGTGTGTTTAGTCTGATTCAGGGTAAGAGATCAGACTCACCTGTACCCAGCTGTGTGTCCATGAGGAGTGACCGGTCATTGCCCCTTCCAGTAAACTTCAGAGACAGAGACAGAGACAGTACTGCTGATCTGAGGTGAGGATGATTTAATTATTTATTGTAATATAATTATAATAATTATAATTAATAATTATTTTAATTATTAACTATTTAAACTTTCACACAGAACCCAGGTTGAATTTTAAAATCTACTGATTGTTCCCTTCATTTTTGTGTTTAACATCAATATCTTCAGATCAGACTCACCTGAACCCAGCTGTGTGTCCATGAGGAGTGACCAGTCACTGGATCAACTAATATACTACAGAGACAGAGACAGAGACAGTACTGCTGATCTGAGGTCAGTAGAGTTTAATATTAGTTCAGTGTGTAAACTCACACTCTCTTGTGCTCAAACTCTGGTTTATAGAATTTCATCAGTTCATCACAGAGCTGGAGAGTCTGTGATATTACAGAGGTGAACTGTAATGATGACATTTTTACAACCAGATTTAGATTTTAGTGAGATGAAATGTGATGTGATTATTTAAATGACTGATATTTTCATAAATGTGTTTTATAAATAAGCAGTAATAATCACTTAGTGAATGTTGAACTGATTATATAGTGTGTATAGTTAGAAATGATGTCTGTGTATTTATTAGTTTGTGTTTTACAGATATGAATATGATTTATAATCTTTGTTAAATGTAATGTTTTGTATGTTCACAGGAAGCAAAAGATGAATTCAAATACCACACATAGCAGCCACCTGGAGTCCATATTTAAGGTGTGTGTGTGTGTGTGTGTGTGTGTGTGAGAGAGAGAGAGAGAGAGAGAGAGAGAGGTTCATGTGTGTATGAATACTCCAGGGTTATTAGAGTTTTTAATGTACAACATTTTACTGTAGTAGTGCAGTTTGAAACGGTCAGGCAGTGAAGATGAGAATTCAGCAAGAGCAGGTCTCCGGGTCTGTAACTATCTGCTGTGTTATTAAGTAAATGAATAAATACACATATTTCATCTCCTGCCAAGTTATAACATTTACTGAGCCTGTTTTCTTTTATTTAAATAATACACCAAGCAGCCGTTACACAGCAGACCTGCAGTAAAATCTCAGGCTGAACTTAGAGAGATGAACTAATATTATGAGGGATCTTAACAGCACATGCCTAATTTTAATGATTTCTTGCTTGAATAATCTCCTCCTCCTTAATTCATTAATGTTCTGTGTGGTGTAATACAACTGATTAATTTGTAACCCGAATGCCGGATATGACCCATCACAATATTTCAGAACATTTATGTAATTCATTATATAATATAATAATAATTTCAGAATTTCATAATCCATATTTCTAATCAGGATCTGGAGCACAAAGTCATCACTCTGCTAAAGGATGAGCTGAAGAGATTTCAGAAGCTCCTGAGTTCAGATTACCCAGCATGCTCTGAGAGGGAGGTGGAGGATGAGGAGGGTCAGAGCAGTGTCAGAGAGGGAGTGCTGAAGATCACACTGCACTTCCTGAAGAACATGAACCACACAGATCTCGCTAACACACTGAAGAACAGTAAGAGCTCATGGGGTTATAACCACACGTTACAAAATAACGTTACTGTATTCTAACTGATGTCAATAAGGAAAAGGAAAGATAATGTACTTTGCATGGCACTGCAGCAGCTAAACCCATAGCTTAGTTGTGCCTCCCCTTGGCTAGCGACACCAAACTAGCCTAGTTAGAAAAGTTTTATATTTTATAGGTCTGGTAGTCCTACAAACAGTGATAACACCCGAGGCTAGTTTTATGATAAAGCCAACTTTTTCTGATCATGTCATACATTGACAGCGAAGTTACCTCAGCTTCCATAAAACAAAACTTAGGCTACTAGCTGAGCTGGAAAAAATGCATGGAGAAGAATCTGGGCTCCGTCCAACAGTCCAGATAACGCCCCTGGTGGCTGCATCAGTTAATGAGTAATGAGCATGCGGTTTAATCAATCACCGGAGAACGTGTGATAAAATTACTGAAAGAACTATGAGTTTCACTTTGTGGTGAATTTTTGTAGGTTTGTTGGTTTTAAAAGTAAAGTAATTAGTAATCTGATTACTTTTTACATGCAGTAATCATTAATGTAATCAAATTGCCATTTTAAAGTAGTAATTAGTCATCTGTAGTGGATTACTTTTTTGAGCAGCTTACCCAGCACCGGTTATAACATTTCTTTAACTTTAGAGGAAGGAAGCAGGACAATATTCATCACATCTCAGTAATCAAATTACATTATCAGTAGAATCTGTTAGATCAGTACTGACATTAAATATGATATACACAGAATCTGCTTCTTCTTTTTATCAGAACTCGTCTCTGGTAATCAGCAAAAACTCAAATCCACACTGAGTGAGAAGTTTAAAATAATTAATGAAGGAATCTCACAGCCTGGAAGCTCAGCACTTCTGAATGAGATCTACACAGAGCTCTACATCACAGAGGGTTGGAGTGGAGACGTCAATAATGAACATGAGGTGAGACAGATTGAGATAGCGTCCAGGAGACCAGCAACACTGGAGACACCCATCAAATGTAATGACCTCTTTAAAGACAAGTCCATCAGAAGTGTGCTGACTAAAGGAGTTGCTGGAATTGGAAAAACAGTCTCTGTGCAGAAGTTCATTCTGGACTGGGCTGAAGGAAAAGAAAAGCAGGACGTCACCTTCATTTTTCCACTTCCCTTTAGAGAGCTGAATCTGATGAAGCAGGAAAATCTCAGTCTGATGGATCTTCTTCATCACTTTTTCCCAGAAATAAAAGAATTGCGATTAATAGACCGTGAGATCAACAGAGTCCTGTTCATCTTTGATGGTCTGGATGAGTGTCGACTTCCTCTAAATTTCCAGAAGAATGAGAGATTGTGTGATGTGACAGAGTCAGCCTCAGTGGATGTGCTGCTGACAAACCTCATCAAGGGGAATCTGCTTCCCTCTGCTCTCCTCTGGATAACCTCTCGACCAGGAGCAGCCAATCAGATCCCTCCTGAGTGTGTAAACCAGGTAATAGAGGTACGAGGGTTCAGTGATCCTCAGAAAGAGGAGTACTTCAGGAAGAGGATCAGTGATCAGAACCTGGCCGATCAAATCATCTCACACATGAAGTCTTCAAGAAGCCTCTACATCATGTGCCACATCCCAGTCTTCTGCTGGATCTCAACCACTGTTCTAGAGAGAATGTTGGGTGAAGCAGAGAGTGGAGAGATCCCCAAGACTCTGACTCAAATGTTCACACACTTCCTGATCTTTCAGATCAAACACAAGGACCAAAAGTACCATCAGAAATGTGACCCTGATCCTCAGCAGACCATCGAGAGTATCCTGGCACTGGGAAAACTGGCTTTCCAACAGCTGGAGAAAGGAAATCTGATCTTCTATGAGGAAGACCTGAGAGAGTGTGGCATTGATGTGAGAGAAGTGTCAGTGTACTCAGGAGTGTGTACCCAAATCTTCAGAGAGGAGTTTGGGCTTCACCTGGGGCAGGTGTTCAGCTTTGTACATCTGAGTGTTCAGGAGTTTCTGGCTGCTTTATACACATTTCTCTCCTTCATCAGCAGAAATGTAACAGAACAACAAACCACTGATCTGTCTGATCTCTTCACCAAGTCAAACATGTCTGATTTCCTGAGGAGTGCAGTGGACAAGGCCTTACAGAGTGAGAATGGACACCTGGACCTGTTCCTCCGCTTCCTTCTGGGTCTCTCACTTGAGTCCAATCAGATCCTCTTACGAGACCTACTGCCCCAGACAGGAAGCAGCTCTCACAGCAAACAGGAAGCAGTCGAGTACATCAAGGAGAAGATCAGGGAGAATCCATCTCCAGAGAAATCCATCAATCTGTTCCACTGTCTGAATGAACTGAATGATCATTCTCTAGTGCAGGAAGTACAAACTTACCTGAACAGAAGAGTTGAATGGTGTTTCAGTGGAGTCAGTCTCTCTCCTGCTCAGTGGTCAGCTCTGGTGTTTTTGTTGCTGAGCCCAGAAGAGAATCTGGATGAGTTTGTTTTGAGGGATTATCAGATATCAGATGAATGTGTTCTGGGTTTGGTGCCAGTCATGAAAACATCAAGAAAGGCAGAGTGAGTCATTTTTATTTCATAAATGTATTACAGATTTTGTTGTAATTAATGATACTTCAATGATTAGAATAAAGCTTATCAATAATTACTCTAATCAGCGCTCCATCATTCTGTATGTAAAGAGAATGAGGGAGCTTTTTGAAGAGAACATCTTTATATGAACAGCTAAATATTAACTATTAAATAAATAATAATATTATTAGGGAAATTAAGCTTGTGCCATGTTTACTAACATTAGAATTGTGAAACACTAGTTTTGTAGTCGTGAGACCAGTCTTGAGACCACAAACTAATGGTCTCCCTCTTGTCATAAACTCGGGTGAAACTTTACTCAGTCTTGTCTCTGCCTCGGCCTACAAAAACTCAAAATATTTTTCAACACCACCCAAAACCATAACATCTTTGTGTTCCCATTACAATACAAAATGTAAATGTCAATCTCTGCACATTGAGTTAAATACAGTTGCAATCAAAATTCAACCCCCATTGCAAATCAGGTTTATTGGCAAAATTTACATTCTTTCAGCTGTTTGCGATGAACAAATCAAACAAAAGCAGTTGAAATAGTTCAACACAACGAATGCTTCAAGTGGTTTCCCCAAATTCAACTGAAAATGCAACTTATAATGACTTCTCCAGTCTCAAAATTATTGATCTGCCTGAATAGAATCCTTCACAACAGCACAAATATGCAAAACAGGTGTTGTCTCAAGCACACTTGATGCAACTAATCAAGGGCTTCATTAGTTGCACCAGGTGTGCTTGAGCTGGAACACATGAAATACCTGAACTATCTAGGGGCAGAAAATACATGAAATACCTGGATGGGGCAGAAAAAGCTATCAATGGCTGCAACCAGATTTCTGAGAAGGCAGGTTGTGAAAAACCCTCGAGTGACTGCAAAAGACCTGCAGCAAGACTTGGTGGCAACAGGCACTGAGGTTTCAGTGAGCACAGTATTGCACGTACTAAACGCAGATGGTTTCCATGCCAGAACTCCAAGACATACACCACTACTGACCCAAAAGCACAAGAAAACAATATGATAAAATCATATAAATAAGCCACAGAAGTTTTGGGATTCTGTTCTGTGGAGCGATGAAACAAAACTGGAACTTTTCGGTACGATGGATCAGCGGTATGCCTGGAGAAAGCAGAATGAAGAAAGAACACTCTGTCCACAGTCAAACATGGTGGTGGCTCAGTGATGCTCTGGGGCTGTTTTGCATCCTCTGGCACTGGAAACCTGCAGTGTGGAAGGCAAGATGGATTCATTGAAGTATCAGGAAAATGTAGGCGACAATGTCATGCCATCTGTGAGGAAGCTGAAGCTTGGGCGTCATTGGACCTTCCAACAGGACAATGATCCCAAACATACCTCAAATTCCACCAAGGCTTGGTTGCAGAAGAAGTTTTTGTAAAACTAGTAAACTGTGTCATTTTATTTACCTCACACATGCTCCCTAACCCCCCAGTGCATTGATCTAAAGTAGGATTATAGTGCAGCACTTGCTAGAAGAATGGTGTAGTGAACCACTGCCACCCACACCTTGTTTAGGGATGTCGCTGGTGTACTGCGCTTCAGTCCTGTTCCTTGTGGCTGCTGCATTGCGATTATAAATCTCCCCCTTACTCTGCAAAGGAGAAGCATTTATTGCCTGGATTAGTGAATTCGACCCGGTTATGTGTGTTATCTTTACCCTGTTATGCTCTTTGTGAACGTGTCCTTCCTCTGCACATTCACCTGTAGCCTTCGTGGCCCTTTGCTCCTCAGCCTCCAAGGGCAGGAAATCAATCTCGGCCACATTTGGTTCTCCACATGGTGGGCCCAGATGGCCAACAGGGGCTTTCTAGCGTGAGCAGCGGATAGGGGTTTCAGGGGGAGGGAGCTTGTGATGTCCTGGGTAGCACCCTATGTGGGGCGGCTACGGCTGGTCGTCCCCTCTCCAGACAGTTGCTGTTCCAGGCGAACTCGCAGCAGTGGCAGGCAGAGCACAGACACACAGAGGCGATTGAAGGGGAATTAGTGGCGGTTTTATTTACACTATTTACACAAAATCCAAAATAAAAAGGGGAAACGTAAGGGAGAGGAGTGCAAGGAGTCCAGGGAGTGTCAATACACAGTCCAAAACACTAGGGGTGCTGAAAAGGAACCGTCCCCTTAGCACCCCGGTGGCAGTCGTGCGAGGAGTATTCTTTGTCTTTTGGGTGCGTACCTCCAGTGTGGCGTCACAAATGGGCTGTACTTATTTGTACACATTGATAATACTAAAATAGATGGGATATTTTAGCTACTTCATTAGAAATTTCATGTCAGGTTAGGAAGATACAACCAGCAAATTAACACATCTTAGTGTCTGGTCTCGGTCTTGACATCGTTTTGACGTTGGACTCTTTTGACTATGGTATTGGTCTTAAAGGGAAGTTGTTTACAATATATGTTGAGGGTGGCCATGTATGAGCACATCAGTTTAGAATGTGTGATAATTATCAACACCCATTGTGTACAGCTGTATGTACACATGTGATAAATACAAATTTTCTTGTGCATACAGGCAGCTCTTATGCACAGTTAATGTCTTAATGACATTCTGGACAGTTGCAACTGTGAACTGAAAGCATTTTGATGTTGTTGGGTTTTTTTTGTTTGTTTTTTTAAATTTTTCTGCTTTGTATCCATCAATTAATTTTTTTTTAAGATCCTCAGAGGAGCCCAGGGCTGTTGAGTGTTAGCAGAATGTTTGAACAGTCAGAGAGTTTCCTACACTCTGAAATTTCCAATCACAATTCTTGACCTCCCTAATGAGTCAGTTAAGGCCCATCGAGTTAATTAAGTTCTGAAACCATATAATTGGAAGGATATCTAAATCAACAAAATATGTAAACCTTTTCATAAAACCAAAACTCATTATACAATCTAAACACTGATAAATACTATTTGTAATCAGTGACAATTTGTTATGAAAGGAAATTTTTTTAAAAATTGGAATAATCTCTTGAAATAATAGGATTTAGTAAAGATTTCGCACTTAACCTAAATAAAACTAATTCCCATCTTACGCAAAATAAAGCTGATAAACACCTACACGGTGTAAAAAGGACCCACAATACCGTTAATGTACTTATGAATCAGGTAGAATTCTAACTGAAAATATTTTAAGTACTAAGTTAAAGAAAACAAAATATTTTTGTGAAGAAGTGTTCTGATATCATTTCTCTCCCAGTCTGTCTAAGTGTAATCTCACAGAGGAAAGCTGTAGAGGTCTGTCCTCAGTTCTCAGCTCAACCTCCTCCAGTCTGAGAGAACTGGACCTGAGTTGCAATTATACCCTGAAGGATTCAGGAGTGAAGCTGCTCTCTGCTGGACTGGAGAATCCACACTGTAAACTGGAGATACTGAAGTAAGATCACTTTGCATATACATTTTTAAAGCTGCAGTAACACACTTTTTTTTTGGTTAAAAATGAACAGAAATCAATTATTGAGCAAATACATAAAAGATCAGTGCTCAAAACTGTCTCCTTACATTACCACGACTCTCAACAGTAAGCTTATAATAATGATTTATAATTTGAGCTGTCGAGTCGGATTTCACCGGAAATGTCAGTTTGACGTCATTTGTCTTTGTGTGGTTATGTCACGTCCGTAAACAGAAAGAAGAAGTCCTGGCTACTATATCGTGTATGTGGGTGCTGAGGATGGTGGAGTGTCTGTAGGTTGTTCTTACAGCAGTTGCATAGAATTTAAATTTGTCATCTAGATGACTGCCGTTTAGAAATATACAGATTAAAAGCAATCATTGTTGACATCTGGATAATAATAAAATAAGTTCTTTTTGAGACGTGAGCTTCTGTTCATGTCTCCCCATGTCTGTTTGAGTTTTCTCCAGGTTCTCTGGTTGGATCTGTTAAGATAAATTGCCCCTAGGTGTGAATGGGTGTGTGAATGAATTTGAACGGTGCCCTGTGATGGACTGGTGTCTCATTCAGGTTATAGTCCCACCTCACACCTAGTGTACCTGGGTTAGACTCCAGATCCACAAGGACACTATTCAGAGTAAAGCAATTACTGAAAGTAACTGAGCAAATATGCGTAATCTCATCGGCCAAGAAATTGAATCTGGGGAGAAGATAAATATTTCAACAAGAAAACAGTCCCAAACTTACATCCAAATTAATTCCAGAAGACCTTGCCAATCTCCTGACCTGAATCCCATTGAAAATCTATGGAGGACTTTGAAATTGCAAGTCCATCAGCAGGACTGTCATGACCTGGAGGAATTAAGAACTGCACAAAGCTAATTAAAACAAACAATTAACACAAACAAATTAAATTAAATTATTTTAATTAATGGCATATTTTTTTCCAGATCAAGTAGAGGAAAAAATTATGGAATCACCTTGTAATTTGCAATTCTAAAACAAATACCAGCACAAGTCTAAAAATGCTAATTAGTCTGCAGTTAAACGAGAGTGCTTACACACCTTAACGAACTGTTGGACTTGGCTAATTGAAAGGAAACTTGGCCCCAACTAGAGAGTTGTCAGTTGAAACAATGGAAAGGATTATAAAACTCCTTTAAGAAGGGAATCCAACACGGAGTGTGGCAGAAGATGTCGGTTGTTCCCAGTCAGATGTGTCTAAAATTTGGTGCAAGTGTAAACAAAATGGGAAGGTTATAAAAGGAAAACATACAGGTCGACTGAGGAAGACGTCAAAGCATCAGGATAGAAAACTCAAAGCAGTTTGCCTTGAAAATAGAAAATGCACAACAAAACAAATGAAAAACAAATGGGTGGAAACAGGAGTCAATGTTTGTGACACAACTGTAAGAAATCGGCTGAATGAAATGGGATTTACGTACAGAAAAGCCAAACGAAAACCAGCACTAACACCTAAACAGAAGAAAACAAGGTTACAGTGGGCTAAAGAGAAGCGATCATGGAGTGTGGATTATTGGATGAAAGTGATGTTCAGTGATTAATCACGAATCTGCTTTGGCCAAGGAGACGATGCTGGAACTTTTGTCTGATGCCGTTCTAATGAAGCATTTAAAGATGACTGTCGGAAGAAAACGATAAAATTTCCACTCATTTATAATATGGAGTTGCATGTCAGGTAAAGGACCAGGGGAGCTTCGAACATTTTGGACACTTTTCTTATTCCATCAATAGAAAATATGTTTGGTGATGATGGTCATTGTTCAGGATGATGATGCATCTCGCCACAGAGCAAAGAGTGTTAAAGCTTTTCTTCAGGAAAGGCAGATCAACTCAATAACATGGTCAGCAAACAGTCCGGATCTCAATCCCATTGAAAAATTATGGTGGAAATGAAAAAAATTGGTCCATGACAAGTCTCCATCCTGCAAAGCTGATCTGTCAACCGCTATTCGAGAAAGTTGGAGATGGAGAATATTGTTTTTCCATTAGTGAAGTTCATTCCTCAAAGAATTCCAGTTGTCATAAAAACCAGAGAAGGAGCAACAAAGTACTAATTGTGATTTTGTTTGTTGATGATTCCATAACTTTTTCCTCAACATTGAGTGATTCCATATTTTTTCCTCTACTTGATCTAGAAAAAATATCCCATTAATTAAAATAATTTAAGTTAAGACATTTTGTGTAAAGTTGAAGTGTTTATATGTACTGGAATTATATTAATAACAAAAACAAAAGTGCTGAATACTTATTTCCCCTCACTGTAAATACACAGATAAATGCTGTACACACACATTCAGGTGTCAGTGTTCTGATATTTCATCATTTCTCTCCCAGTCTGCGTGAGTGTTTGCTCACAGAGGAAAGCTGTAGAGTTCTGTCCTCAGTTCTCAGCTCAAACTCCTCCAGACTGAGAGACCTGGACCTGAGTTACAATAACCTGCAGGATTCAGGAGTGAAGCTGCTCTCTGCTGGACTGGAGAATCCACACTGTACACTGGAGATACTGAAGTCAGATCATCACTTTCACACTGTTTTCACACATTGTCTGTTTATGAGCATAATTTTAATAAAGCAGCACTAATAAAGCAAATACATGACAAATAATAATAAACACAATGGGATGTGGAGAGCATAACTGGTGTGTGTGTTTGTGTGTGTGTGTGTGTGTGTGTGTGTGTGTGTGTGTGTGTGTGTGTGTGTGTGTGTGTGTGTAGGTTGGTAGGCTGCAGTATTACAGGTGAAGGCTTTGCTGCTCTGGTTTCTGCTCTGAGGTCAAACACCTCATCACACCTGAGAGAGCTTCATGTGTACTGGAATGAACCAGGAGAATCAGGAGTGAAGCTGCTGTATGATCTAATGAAGGATCCACTCTGTAAACTGGAGATAATACGGTGAGTTACTGTTTTACTGTCTGTTTACACACACACACACACACACACACACACACACACACACACACACACACACACACACACACACAGATGTGACAGTATTCACTGTGATTATAGATTTGCATGTAGAATAAACTCTGTGTTGTACTGAATATTTCACTGAATCATCCGTTAGTTGATAGTTTACTGTGTGTATTTGTACTATAAATACTGAACACAGGAAATGCTGAACATTTAAAACAGCTTAAAGATTCTACACTCACACACTGTATGATGTGTTTGGGTCAGTGGGAGTGTACCAGTGTTTCACTATAAATGTCTGAGTGACTGATTCTTGCTCTTTTCCCTTCTGTACAGGTTGGAGCAGTTTTTTAGTCTCATATGCAGATGATTATGAGGATAAACATGATGCAGTACAAAGTGTTTTAAAGAACAGCTGCGAGAGCTGAAACTCTGACCTCTTACTTTTCTCATTTATTGATAATCATGAAGTTAAGATTTTGCTTTTGTAATGTTTTGATCTGCTTTATCAGATGGTGTATGTAAGAATGTACCTGTCAGAACTTTTATTTTCTCCACTGTTTCATGTTTACAAACAATCAGAGAAGCAACAAAATAAATCTACATGTGTAAATCTAATATAATGTAGCTAAAATACATAAAATGAACAATAATGAATCTTTTTTTATTAACATTTTTAACAGTAAAACAGAACCTTATTGTACCTATAATGTGCCATTTAATTTATATTTGTCCCTATAAAAAGCTTTACTATAGTTATAACTGAAGCACAGTATAGATATATTAAGTTGTATATAATTATATATAATTTCCTACTGATGCTGATATAAATGTATAATTTGGGTAATTTGGTGAATAATTATGCTTAAACGATTCACACATTAATTGCATATTGAATTGTCAATTAAAATAAATTCTATTTAAAAATTCAGGCAGAGTGTGTGTGTGTGTGTGTGTGTGTGTGTGTGTGTGTGTGTGTGTGTGTGTGTGTGTGTGTGGTGTACAGTTGCACTCAAAATAATCCCCTATGTCCCTTGTGACCATAAGGATTTAGAAATTGAAACTGTTATAACTCTTAGAGAAAGGACATTTTTAATACATTTACTGATCTCTAAAACTTTAAGACCAAAAATTTGCTATGAGAGGCTTTGTACATAACAGCCCTACACACTCACACACATTCAGATATTAATGTTCTGATATACAGTACAGTGGTGCTTGAATGTTTGTGAACCCTTTAGAATTTTCTACATATCTGCATAAATATGATCTAAAACATCACCAGAATTTCACCTTCCAATGAGCTGCTAATCCTAGAGGTTCACATACTTTTACCCTAACAGAGATGTAATATTGGAACATTTTCCTCAATAAATAAATGACCAAGTATATTGTTTTTGTCCCATTTGTTTAACTGAGTTCTCTTTATCTACTTTTAGCATTTGTTTGAAAATCTGATGATGTTTTGAGTCATATTTATGCAGAAATATAGAAAATTCTAAAGGGTTCACAAACTTTCAAGCACCACTGTACAAAAATTACAGATATAAATGTTACATTTATACATTTATCCCTAATGAGCAAGCCAAGGGCGGGGCCACTTCTCACTTGTTCACTTCTCCTACCTGTTTATCTGGTATGCCTAAACTAGTTAGTCCAGGTTGAGTGAACGCTAAACTGCATTTTATGACACGACGACTGTAAAAATTTCTCGGGGGGGAAACACAGTGAGTCTCTAAATCTAAAGCTATAATATGTGAATGTTATGAATCTCCACTGGATGAAGAACAGTTCAGATGATTTTTACTGAAGTTGTAACTTACACAGTTTACTGTAAGTGAACCGTGTAATGATACAGAGGTAGATTTAACACACCCACAGACTATGCATTGATGTATCTTTCACTAATAATAAAAACATTTCCTAGATATAACTGAAGCATTTTACTACTGATGTTGTTCACTATTTATATTAAACATATCTTTACTAGGGACATAAAAGGCAGTTTACTGTAAGAGTAACCCTAATGTATCTGATTTAATTATTACAGTGGTGCCTTTTCCAAGATGTATAGTTAAATGTAAATAATCAGATAGGTTCTTTGTAATGATGTAACAAACAGTTATTTATTCACAGTAATATAAATATTATATTTAAATATTATACAATATTTAAAAAAACGCAAACCGTTATTTATTCACCGTAATATAAATATAATACAATATTCAATAAAAAATACAAACCGTTATCTATTCACTGTAATATAAATGTAATACAATATTCAATAAAAAACAAAGTAAAACTTTAAAAGAAACATTGGCACAGTGTTTCCAGTTAAAGTGCACAATAACAAATAAACAAGGTTATTCTATATTTCACCTTTTCAACCACGTTCACTGTTTGTCAACAACTGAGGTGAAATGTTCATAACTGGTGTACACTTGGTTGTCAGACCCTTTAGAGGTCAACGTCAAAAACTCTTCTTCTTGTATTTTTGTGCCCCTGAGTTGGCTGGTTACAAAGTTTACAAACGGGTAAATTGTGTACACGTGACAGTTTGGCCCCAACATCAGTAATGTTGCCAGAATGTTTTCTTTTCTAGCATGTAGCTCTGGCCCAGGCTGAAGAAGTGTCAGCACTCTGTGATGTGTCCGTTTGGCTGCTTGACGCCGTTACAGGTGCTGAATGTGTGGACGTGGTTGGAGTCACTTGTGTAAGTGTGGTAGTGACTGTGGGAAGAGAACTGGCGATAGTAGAAGTGACCGGATTCTTTTTTCCAGATGCCACAGTTTGTTTCTCTGCCGGTGGTAAGCGAGGTGTCGGTGCAGGATGTTCTGACTGGGATGGAGTCTTTGTAACCGGCATCACAATGTCTGTTCGTTCCTAAGATCTTACTAGGAATGGGTTCATGCTCAATCTGAGTGTAGTCCGGTGGAGGCAGAACCGATGGTTGAGGTGGTGCTGGAGGTTCATAACCCAGATTGCTGGTGACGCCATCTCAGTTTACACTGAAATAAAAAACATCACCTTCAGTATATGTACAGTATCTCACAAAAGTGAGTACACCCCTCACATTTTTGTAAATATTTTATTATATCTTTTCATGGGACGACACTGAAGAAATGACACTTTGCTACAATGTAAAGTAGTGAGTGTACAGCTTGTATAACAGTGTAAATTTGCTGTCCCCTCAAAATAACTCAACACACAGCCATTAATGTCTAAACCACTGGCAACAAAAGTGAGTACACCCCTAAGTGAAAATCTCCAAATTGGGCCCAATTATCCATTTTCCCTCCCCGGGGTCATGTGACTCGTTAGTGTTACAAGGTCTCAGGTGTGAATGGGGAGCAGGTGTGTTAAGTTTGGTGATATCGCTCTCACACTCTCTCATACTGGTCCCTGGAAGTTCAACATGGCACCTCATGGCAAAGAACTCTCTGAGGATCTGAAAAAAAGAATTGTTGCTCTACATAAAGATGGCCTAGGCTATAAGAAGATTGCCAACACCCTGAAACTGAGCTGCAGCACGGTGGCCAAGACCATACAGCGGTTTAACAGGACAGGTTCCACTCAGAACAGGCCTCGCCATGGTCGACCAAAGAAGTTGAGTGCACGTGCTCAGCATCATATCCAGAGGTTGGCTTTGCAGAATAGACGTATGAGTGCTGCCAGCATTGCTGCAGAGGTTGAAGGGGTGGGGGGTCAGCCTGTCAGTGCTCAGACCATATGCCACACACTGCATCAAATTGGTCTGCATGGCTGTCGTCCCAGAAGGAAGCCTCTTCTACAGATGATGCGCAAGAAAGCCCGCAAACAGTTTGCTGAAGACAAGCAGACTAAGGACATGGATTACTGGAACCATGTCCTGTGGTCTGATGAGACCAAGATAAATTTATTTGGTTCAGATGGTGTCAAGCGTATGTGGCGGCAACCAGGTGAGGAGTACAAAGACAAATGTGTCTTGCCTACAGTCAAGCATGGTGGTGGGAGTGTCATGGTCTGGGGCTGCATGAGTGCTGCCGGCACTGGGGAGTGTACTGTGACATGTACTGTGACATACTGAAGCAGAGCATGATCCCCTCCCTTTGGAAACTGGGCTGCAGGGCAGTATTCCAACATGATAACGACCCCAAACACACCTCCAAGACGACCACTGCCTTGCTAAAGAAGCTGAGGGTAAAGGTAATGGACTGGCCAAGCATGTCTCCAGACCTAAACCCTGTTGAGCATCTGTGGGGCATCCTCAAATGGAAGGTGGAGGACCGCAAGGTCTCTAACATCCACCAGCTCTGTGATGTCATCAAGGGGGAGTGAAAGAGGACTCCAGTGGCAACCTGTGAAGCTCTGGTGAACTCCATGCCCAACAGGGTTAAGGCAGTGCAGGAGAATAATGGTGGCCACACAAAATATTGACACTTTGGGCCCAATTTGGACATTTTCACTTAGGGGTGTACTCACTTTTGTGAGATACTGTATATTGTTAACTCATTTCATTTCTATATTTGCCAACTGATTAATCAACTAGACTTGGATTACTCTGAACATCATGCAACATATTTAATATTATGTGAAATGGTTTATAAAGCACACAAAGAAACAGTTAAATATATGAGGTAGTTTATGAGCTCTTGATAGCACTTTGTGAAAACTTTAATAGCGTAAATAGATTAAAATGGTAATGCTTAACAAATAAGTAAATAAATATATTCAAATATATTATTGATGAACATAATTAATGGTAGATTTAAAATTATTTATGTTCAAAAATTGTTTATATAACAAGATATTTAGTGTGTTTTATTCTGATTCAGGGTAAGATATCAGACTCGCCTGAACCCAGTTGGGTCTCCATGCAGAGTGACTGGGCAGTGGATCATCTGATGCACTTCAGAGGGGAAAAACTGAGAAAGTAAGTGGAAATACCTTAACCTTAAATGCTGAGGATCATGCACAGGCATGGTCAAATACATTTATTTATATTCATTCATAAATTTCTTTTTAATGAGTATATTTTCATGCAATGATTTTAGTTATTTATTCTTCTATATAGAATCTAACTTAAATTATAATGCAAATTTCACATCCGATCAGCCATAACATTAAAACCATAGGTCTTGTGGGGTGTTCCCGGTATGCAGTGGTTAGTACCTACCAGAAGTGGTCCACCGAAAGACAACCAGTGAAACCAGTGACGGGGTCATGGGTGCCCAAGGTTCACTGATGTGTGTGTGTGTGTGTGTGTGTGTGTGTGTGTGCGTGTGTGTGTGTCTGGGGAGCGAAGGCTAGCACGTCTGGTCTGATCCCACACAAGAGCTACTGTAAAAAGTTCATGCTGGATCTGATGAGACATTCCAGCTGCCATGGAACCTCATGCCTGTGGAAATTGGTTCAGCAGCTGCTGATGGCAAGAGACTTTCACCTGCAGCCCGTTGACAGATGGTCAGAGTTTTGGCAGATGAGATGAGGAGGCATGAGCTAAACCCAGCACGCTCACAATGTGTCACTGTCTGCCGAAACATCATCCGCCAGTACCCGCAGAGTTTTGGTGATATGCGTGACAATGGTCAGCATCGTCAGCAAATAAATGCATTACCAGCACCAGCCATTACAGATATAAGAGAGCAATGGCCATACCTTTTCACTCAATATTTTATATCTTCCTGATATCAAAGTGCTGCATACACTTGAGCTTGCCATGAAGGAGTGTTGAAGAACCATTGTGGAGTTCTTCAACAACAAACCCACCAATGCAGAAGTCTGGGCAGTCCTTTCACTGGGTCCAAACTGTGAACTGTCCTTCTGCGTCATCCAAATTCTGATGGCTCACCTCTCCGAGACCCTGGAAGGGTTGATCCTTCTTGCAAACGTAAGTCACCATGCTATGATTGTCCTGATAAGCAAAATAGACCTGCTCTTACTTCATTTAAAAAGTGAAATCCATACAAGGCCTTTTGTTGGTTTATTTTGCCATGATCATCTCCTCATCCTTGTAACCGTGTCCTAGGCATCTGCCATGGCAGCTGATGTAGAAAGGACACTCGCACTCCCTGCAACTCCTCGACTGATACTCCTTGGTATGTATAGAAATGTTTTTTTTTCTTTTTCTTTTTATGATTACCTAAGCCACCAGGTTGTTTTTTTTCTGGATTTCAGCAAAAGTGTTAAGTGCGTCTTCACAATACTTAACAATACTGAGAGAAAAATGTACAACATTTGACTTCAATATCCATCCAGACTATGTTGCAATGGCACATTAATTCATTTCTATGTAAATGCTGATATGGGGTTTTCATTGTAAAGTTTCAGGTGAAACACCAGGCAGCTGTATTCACCTCTGGATGATCAGCCTTGAGAGGCACATCATTCGTGAGGGCATCCAGCCAGCTTTTCTGTGTGGGCTTGCTGCTGTCTTTTCTACTTACTACATTTTCAGTCTTCAGTACCAAGACGACTGCATGCACACTGGAATTCATTCAAAGGTTAGATGCTTGGATGCGTACATCCTTCAGCTATTACTGTGTGATGTGAGCATTTGAGGACACTGGGTTGCTCACGTTTCATTTCACTGGTCACATACAAACTGCCCAAAAGATCTGATGGCTGGAGCTTGTTAAGAAAGCTCTCCTGATTCTAATCAGGGCAGAGCAAACTACCGCTTTCTCTGAACCATGTTTATATATGGATTTACAGGTGACAATGTGTAACTCCTAAAAACACACCACACACACATTCCTGTGCATCTATCAAGGTGAGGACCGAGTAATTTAACCTGCAATGTGAGGACCACTATTTCTCACTAGATGTCTCACTCATTACTGACTGGATTATTTTAACTACAGTCTTTATTTTTTAGCTTGCACTTTTTTTGGCCATTTTATCTTTTAGTGTGGACAAATATGTCACAGTTTGAGGTTCATAAACAGACTCCCTGAACTTTTATTTATTTATTTTGAGTTTATTTGAATAGGGACAGTACAAAAACATGATTCCTGTCAACAGCTGGAAAATATGTATTGCACATCGAGAGTACAGCTGTTACAACACTAAATGATAGCTGGATGCAGTTGCGGTTGAAAGGTCCGTCATTAGCTTGGGTCAGGAGTCAAAGAATCAGTCCAGAGATATGTGCTCGGTAATGTTAGATCCAAAGAAACAAACTAATACTTCGCGTTGAGCTTGGAAAACAAAAGTCCTTAAGTAAAGTGAAGTGCAAATGAAAACAGGTGTGTGTGATTAAAATGAGGGTGACTGTGAGCGTGGAAGTGTGTGAGTGTTCTGGGTGTTGTAGTCACTGGCGGCCATATCTGTAGGCCGCCGAGCTTGCTGGGAAGTGTAGTGCGGGGTGTGTGCGTGTGAGTCGGTGGCGGCCATATTCGTGGGTCGCTGAGAGTTCTGGGAAATGGAGTCGCGCTTCTGGTGCAACCTAACAGAGCCCCCCCACCCCAAAGGGCTCACTCCGGGAGCCTTGTCTTGTCTGGGTCGACCTCTGGGTCGAGGCCTTGGGTACTCCGGATGCAGGCGATGGAAATCGTTAACCATATCGGGGTCTAGAATGTCCTGTGCTGTCACCCAGCTCTGTTCCTCGGGCCCGTACCCCTCCCAATCAATGAGGAGTCGCCCTTGACGTCGCCGGGATTTAAGAATTTGGTGAACCTGGTAGGCCGGTTGTCCCCCAACCTCCTGTGGAGGAGGTGGGGTGTCTGAAGGGTGTTAGTTGGTGAGGATGCCGGTGTGGAAGGGTTTGAGGACTGAGACATGGAAGGATGGAGCGATGCGCCAGTGCGGAGGGATGGCTAATTTGTACGTTACCTCATTGATGGGTTTGATGATCTTGAAAGGGCCGAGGTAACGAGGACAGAGCTTTTGACAGGGGTGTTTGAGTTTTAGGTTCCGGGTGGAGAGCCATACATGTTCACCGGGTTGGTACCATGGTGGTGCTTGCCGGTGGAGATCAGCCTGGGCTTTTGCCTGGGAGGCAGCTTGCCTTATCCATCTGTGTGTGCTTGCCCAGACCTGTTCGCTGCGATCAAACCACTCGTTGACTGCCGGGGCATCCATGGCTGTGGCGTTCCACAGGAATAACGGTGGTTGATATCCTAAAACACATTGGAAGAGTGTCAGGTTCGTGGCAGAATGGCGGAGCGAGTTTTGGGCATACTCCGCCCAAGGCAGGAAGTGAGCCCAGTCAGAGGGGTTTTGGTGGCAGAAGGAACGGAGCATTCTCCCAAATTCCTGATTCACCCATTCTACCTGTCCATTAGACTCGGGGTGATGTCCGGAAGTTAGACTGATGTTAACACCCAGTTTCTCCATGAATCCTGACCATATATGTGAGGTGAATTGCGATCCTCGGTCACTGACAATGTCCTAGGGAATCCCAAAGTAACGGAACACGTGAGTGAATATAAGTTTGGCAGTGTGAAAGGCCGAAAGGAGACTGGGAATGGGAATCAAGCGAAGGGACTTAGAGAAACGGTTGAGGATGACAAAAATGGTTGTGTTGCCCAGAGAATTGGGAAGGTCCTTGAGGAAATCTATGGCTAGGTGTGACCAGGGCTGCTGGGGTGTGGGTAACAGCAAGAGCTGACCGGCAGGGAGTGCTCTGGGTACTTTGGTTTGGGCGCAGACGCTACAAGACTTAATAGCATGTTGTATGTCCCGGGACATGCTGGGCCACCAGTACTTGGGCGCTAAGAGGTGGTAAGTACATCGGGAACCGTGGTGACCCGTACCTTGAACCGTATGGGCCCATTTGACTAGTTGGTTCCTGTATGCCGGAGGAACAAACAATTTAGTTGGAGGACAGGCCGAAGGTATGTGCTTGCGCGGGATTTTGGTGAGCACTCGATCGATTTCCCACTGCACGTTGCCAACGAAGCAGGAAGGAGGCAGGATGTGATTGGGTTGTGGAGATTGAGAATCCTTGCTGTGGAGACGGGAAAGGGCATCAGCTTTGTGATTTTTAGATCCCGGATGGTAAGATAAGGTGAACTTAAAGCGTGCAAAAAATAAGAACCAACGGGCTTGACAGGGATTTAAGCGTTTAGCCGTGTGTAGATATTCTAAATTTTTGTGATCGGTGAAAATAACAAATGGGTGTTCTGCCCCCTCTAGCCAATGTCTCCACTCTTCTAACGCTAACTTTATAGCTAAAAGTTCACGATCCCCCACGTCGTAGTTACGTTCTGCCAGCGATAACTTTCTGGAAAAGAACGCGACGGGATGAAGTTTGAGTTTTTCCCCTAGGCGCTGTGATAAAATATCTCCCACTCCAGCCTTGGAGGCATCTACCTCTACCACAAAGGGACGAGAGGGGTCAGGGTGTTTGAGGATAGGTGCAGTGGTGAATGGGGTTTTGAGCCTGGAAAAAGCCCTCTCGGCCTCTTGGTTCCACATAAGACGGCGAGGTCCGCCCCACAGTAGGGCCGTAAGGGGCAGGGCAATGGAGCTGAATCCCCAGATAAAACGCCTGTAGAAATTGGCGAACCCCAGAAAGCTTTGGAGCTCTTTAATGGTTGTAGGCGTGGGCCCTGTGTTACTACCGTGACCTTACTGGTGTCCATTGCTACCCCCTCAGGGCTGATCACATACCCTAGGAAGGTCATGGTGTCTTTATGGAACTCGCATTTCTCAGCCTTCACATAGAGCTGGTTCTCCAGGAGATGTGCGAGGACCTGACGAACTTGAGCCACATGGGTTTCAAAGGTGGAGGAATAGACTAAAATGTCGTCGATATAGACTATGACAAATTTGCCTAACATGTCCCTCAGCACGTCGTTGATCAGACATTGGAAGACCGAGGGCGCGTTAGTTAGCCCATACGGCATCACGAGGTATTCGTAGTGCCCCGTAGCTGTGCTGAAGGCGGTTTTCCACTCGTCCCCTTCTCGAATACGAACTAGATTGTAAGCGCCGTGCAGGTCTAATTTAGTGAAATAGCGAGCCTCACATAATTGTTCTAGGGCAGAGGGGACGAGTGGAAGGGGATAAGGGTATTTCACGGACGCTCTGAGACATCGATAATTGATACATGGCCGAAGGCCCCCTCCCTTCTTAGCCACAAAGAAGAAGCTGGACGCAGCAGGGGAAGTGGAATGACGGATATACCCTTGTTGGAGTGCCTCCTGAATGTATTGACATTGCTTTTTGTTATGCTTGGGATAATGGATAAATGTGTCCGCGAGGTAGTGTCATACCCAGTAGGAGGTCTATCGCACAGTCGTAAGGGCGATGGGGCGGCAGACTGCTAGCCTTGGTCTTACTGAATACCTCCATGAGATCGCGATATTCGGCGGGTATCGGCACTGTGGATGTACTGTCGGGACTTTCTATGGTGGTGGTTGCCACTGTAAGTGGGAGTGTGTTGAGGCAGTGTTGTCGGCAGAAGGGTGACCAGCTGGTGATTTGCTGGTCTGTCCATGAAATCTGAGGGTTATGTCGTTCCATCCATGGTAATCCCAAGACGATGGGATAATGGGCTGAATTTGTGACCCAAAAAGTCATATCCTCGCGATGGAGTGCACTGACACGAAGCCCCAGGATATGCGTGTAGTGTGTGACGTCACCGATGGGTGTACCGTCAATAGCTTGAATACTGAGAGGTTGGGGTAAGGAACAGGTAGGTAGGCCAAGCTGACGCATGATCCCCTCGTCTATGAAGTTGCCCGCCGCCCCGGAGTCGAGCATGGCTATAACGAGAGTGCAAGAACCTGAGTGTTCAAGGAAGACAGGTAATGTAAAAGTATGTGAAACAGCATCAGGAATCTGACTCACCGGGGCTGAACGGGTGCGTGGTCCGCCCCTCGCCGGGGTTACACTTGCGGGGCAGATCGGGCAGGAGTGAAGGAGGTGGTCAGCTTGGCCGCAATAGAGGCATAGGTTTTCCCGGCGTCTCCTCTCCTTTTCACAGCGATCAAGCTTGGCATGACCGATCTGCATAGGCTCTGTAATGGCGGGGAGTCTGATCGGTTCGGGGCGATGAGGCTGCAGATTACGGCTGTATAGGAGTTGGTCGAGCCGTATAGCGAGGTTGATCAGTGTGTCTAGTGTGAGGGGTTCATCGCGACATGCCATTTCGGTTAATATGGCAGTGTTGAGGCCCTGACGAAATACGGCTTTCAATGCCACATCATTCCAGCTGCTGCCTACGGCGATTGTTCGAAATTCCAAGGCGTATTCCGCCACACGAAGTAAGCCCTGCCGTAGCGTGAGTAGCCACTCCCCGACTTCCTGGTGGTCGGGAGCATGATCAAACACTCGACGGAACATGGCGATGAACGTTTCGTATGAGGCGACCGCATCTCCGCCTCGGTCGCGCACCGCCGCAGCCCACCTTAGTGCTTTGCCCGTTAACAATGATATGAACTGGGCTATTTTTTCATTGTCCGCCATTTCTCCACAGCAGTCAAAATACAAAGAGCATTGCAAGATAAATCCCTTACATAGTCCAGGATCGCCGTTGTATTTCTCCGGTGTGGGCAGAGGTATCCGAGGCGTGTGAACGGAAGCTGGCGCGGCGCGCTGTGTAGCAGTCGCCGCTGCTTGCGAGAGGAGTTGCAGGTTTTGGTCCATTTCGCCCAAACGCTGTTGCGCGCTGAGGATTTGGCCGTGGGCTGTAATTGCCTGGCGGATTTCCTCCGCTGCATCCATATTAGGCAAAGTATATGTGCTCAGTAATGTTAGATCCAAAGAAACAAACTAATACTTCGCGTTGACCTTGGAAAACAAAAGTCCTTAAGCAAAGTGAAGTGCAAATGAAAACAGGTGTGTGTGATTAAAATGAGGGTGACTGTGAGCGTGGAAGTGTGTGAGTGTTCTGGGTGTTGTAGTCCTTGGCGGCCATATCTGTAGGCCGCCGAGCTTGCTGGGAAGTGTAGTGCAGGGTGTGTGCGCGTGAGTCGGTGGCGGCCATATTCGTGGGCCGCTGAGAGTTCTGGGAAATGGAGTCGCGCTTCTGGCGCGACCTAACAATAGCATGAGCTAATTTGCATCTCGGGTGCCTAGAAAGACTTTTCTTTACAAAAAAAAAAAAACCTGCTAATCATAAAATAAAAGTATTAACTAATGTAGCATATCATCTATATACATACATCAAAATATCCTGTACTTATTTTAAGGATGCTTCCAACTCTGGTACTATGAATAACTATTTAAAACCAACATTTATTAAATTTAATTTTAAATTTATTTTAAAATGTAATTGTGTACAGCTCTGGTTTGTTTTAAACCAGCATTTTACCATCAATGTAAAAGGCTTTAAGTCACGTACTGTTTTAAACTCATTTGGCAACATGTTCCAGAGTCAGGAGCCTTTTACAGAAAAGGCTCTTTGTCCTTGTGTAGTTCTACAAAAATCAATCCTGCAGTACTCCTAGTGGTTCTACCTGTGTCATCCTGTCTTTCTATCAATTTACATAAAGCAGATGGTGCCTTTTAGATTTGTAAAGATAAGCATATTCCATTTTTTAAAAATATGACAATGATGCCATCGGTTTGGCTTTTTAACCATTATTTTTAGACCCCGATTATACAACATCTCAAGTTTTTTAGTTGAGATCACTTGTTTGAGTCCAAGCTGTAATACAGTATGAAATGCGGGACAAGATCATCGCGTGCATAAAAAGACGAGCTGCCTCAATTGTGATGTATTATCTAATAAATTTAAAACAATTGAGGTTAATCCTTACCATTTTTGAAAGCTTTTTATATGTTTATCAAATTTAAGTTGTGAATCTAAAACACCTATAAAATTTAACTCCTGTACCTCTTCTATTTCTTCATTATGAACCCTAATTTTTTACTTTATCCTTTTGCTTTCTATTAGAGAAACGCATAAAAACTGTTTTATTAACACTTAAAGTAAGACGATTTTCCTGGAGCCATATAGATATCCATTCCATTTGTTCATTTAACACTGCAGCAGCCTTGGCAGGTGATTTAGCAGATGTATAGATTACTGTATCATCAGCATAAAGCTGGCATTCAACATCTGGACAACAACATGGCCGAACACTTATAAACAAACTAAAAAGCAACGGGCCTAAAATTGAGCCTTGCGGTAGGCCCATTGTGTTTCTCATAAACAATGATTGTGTCAGTTTTTACACACTCAATTGAACGTATAATAAAATTAAAAGCACTTAATTTAGATAAAAGAATAGTGTGGTTAACTGTATCAAATGCCTTTTTTTTAAGTCAATAAACAAAGAATGCCTAGCCTTTTCCAAGAAATAGCAAAGTGCTGTTCCTGTGGAATGCTGTGGTCTAAAACCAAACTGATGTTGGTGAAGGAGGTTATTACTCTCTGGATAGTTTATTAACTGTTCAGCTACAACCTTCTGTAAAAACTTTGACATAACCGGTAAAATTGATATTGGGCGATAATTTGAGATCAGGCTGGGGTCCCCTGATTTTAAAAAGTGGTGTAACTACAGACTTCTTCCAAAGTTCTGGGAAAACACCTTCTCTAATCAATAAATTTGTCAAATGAGTTAATGAAGCTATCATCAAGGAGCTGTTTTTTTTTTTTTTTTTTTAATAAATAAAACTAATATCTAAATTGTAAACATCCTTTGCTGTTGAATTTGGTAATAACATTACAATTTCAATTATTTTTTCTTCAACCTTTGATACAAAATGAATTTGATAGCTCATCCTCCACCTTATCTATTAATAATATTGGTTTAAAAGTTTGAGCTAATTAATCTACTGAGCATATAAAATATGTATTAAACTCATGTGCTGAAGTAGTTTTATCATCAATTACTTTTCCATCAATTTGTAAATCTTTAACAAATAAGACTCAAAAACCACAAGTATTTAATTTTTTTAAATTGCTTCCATATGGCTGTACTTTGTCCTTTAGCACTCTCTATTAATTGTGTGTAATATGGTACTTCTGACTTCCGTAGTTCTTGTACTACTTTGTTTGAGTCCTTTATAAATTAATCTCTGTATTTAATTTAGAAGAAAATTAATTTAAGGCCTGGTCCCTTTTTTTCATAAGATTATGAATATCACTGTTAAACCATGTTTTTTTTTGTTTGTTTTTTCTCTTGTGCATTTCAGAGAAGTATAATATGTTTGTCACAGTTTCAGTCAGGGAAGTACAACACAAGTTTCCTTCACTTATTTGTAATGTTATCCCAATCAGCATTGTTCATCTCTACTTCAAATTGCCTTACTTTAGATTTCTGTATCCCAAACTGAATTCTATCTAGTCTCTGGTTTTAGAATTGCTGTAGTCGTTGTTAATTTCCTGACTGTTAATACCATATTATGACCTGATAAACCTGTCAATAAATTGTACGTTTTTATAATGCGCTCTTCCCTGTTGGTAAAAATAAGATCTAATAAAGTCCTACTACTTCTGGTAACTTTTGTTGGCCTTTTGACCAACTGATGATTAAATTTGGACATCATTTGTCCAGATCTCACCATCTCATCATTTATGACCATCAATCAGACTACAGTACTGAAGTACATGTAGTGTTCTTGTGCAATCATTGATCTAATTAGACGAGCCAAACTTTAGCAATATACACCAATGTCCAGCAACTTCCAACAAAGCTGCATGAGATGCCATCTCCAGTGACCGGTCCTACATTTATTTTAGTTTGAGAACAGACACCTTGGGCTTAAGTCTGTTGTTTTAGGTGTTTTTCAGATCTTCTATTATAGACCAGGAACATCATAAATAATAAAAATAAATGTTCAGTTACAACTAAATATATTGAACAGTGTCAGTAAACATTAAAACTCATAGTACAATGTTAAAACCAAAAATACTAAAACCGAGAGAGAGCGAGATTAAAACCGAAAGGTGAACAGAACAATTGGAAAGCAAGATGTTAAGCCTTCAAAATGCGAGTTTTCGTGAAGCAGATCTCCGGTTTAGAGCCTCAGTCGTGTTGTACACAAAGTTCTTGACATCCTTCCATGATCTCTGACTCGAGGCTTTCTCTTCTTCTATGCACTGAATGCAGGGCTCTTTTCCAGGAACTCTGCGCTCTGCCATATACTTTCCCAAGTGTTTATGTACTGCACTCCTCTCTGCTTCACTCCATGGTCTCCTCACATTCACCTTGGGTGTCTCTACAAATGACAAAGACAATGTAGATTGCGTAACCTTGAAAACACAGACCTAAAAGTAGATTTCTTAAACTGCTATTGCTTGCCCAGAGTCGCAGACCTAAATGTAGGACTGCATGGTTTGGCCTAAAAGTCATTTCATCCTCAAAGAAATGTTTGTGCATCAGAGTTAATGAATGAATTATTAATTGTTGTGGTGATCATATTGTGTATCGTGGTTTAAAAAAATGACTAGCTCTGTTCTCTTCATTACACACAACTACCTACACCGTTGTGTGCAGGCATTCAAATGGAAATTGCTTCATTGCACACACAAGGAGCTCAAAAAAAAAAAAAAGAAAAGATTTCCTACTTGAAATTCCAGGTGCTCTATGTTAAGTTTAGCTGAAACAGCAAGAACTGAAACCACGTAAGAATGTAATACAAAGAGCAGCAGGATTGGGAGAAAGACGCACCTTTACAGAGCTTGTGTCTCTCCTCCTGTTTTCTGCCAAAGAAATTAAGCTGAAATTGCCCTTAACTGTCAAAGTAATGGAAAGTGGTCTATTTGAACCGTTTCATGATTTTAAAATTCACTGAAATATGGCGAAAAGATGAGAGAGAGCATCTGATGGTTTCGGTCAGCGCTGCCTCTAATGCACTGCTTTACGAAAGGGTTGCCTTCGTGACTCGATAGGAGTTCTGTGGAATTTCTGCTCTGTTCCAGTATATTAATGACTTGACTTACGATAAGAATAGTCATTGGTGCTACTCACTACTCTTTTATACAGATTTATAGAACTTACCCTTTGCTTTCCCACTCTTGGTCTGTTTTCCTCTTTTCTGCTCACCAGGGTTGCTCCTGAGCAGTGATCTGCGACAGACGAGCATTAGTGAAACCTCCGGTATTGTTGACCCTCATCGTCCATGTGTGCTGAAGTGCTGACGCTGAAATCTGACCGCCAAAACCCCACTATACAATGAGCCTTCATGAAAAACACTGACACTACTACTCACAAAATAAAAACAATACTCGCCATCTACACCTGAACTCCCATCCTCACGGCATGACTCAAGTCTCTTTTCAGGGGAGAAGAGGTCAGAACCTCCATCTGAAAAACAAAAACTGACCCCTCTTCCTCTGCAGTGTAAGAAAGACGTACTGAAAACATGTGACTGTATCTTCTTCTCTCCTTTGAAACAACAAATCGATTGACTCCTTCATTCTCTCCGTCAAGAAAACTGAACCCAGCTTTCCTGGTTTCCCCCTGATTTCTATGTGGGTTAATAGCTTGCTTAGCTCCTTTTCTAATGGTGGCAAGATTTCATACATGAATGTCCTCATTAATGGCACTTCTGCTTGCTTTCTTGTAGGTCTCAAGAGTCAAGCGTGATGCTTCCCCTTCACGCCGCTTGTTGAAGATAATGACCTGTCCCAGAACAGTCTCGTTTAATGTCTTGTATGCACCTAAACTCATCTGTTGCATCAGTTCCCCTCTTGCTTCACCTTCTACCATCCTGAGATGGTCTCTCAGAGCAATCACATTTTTGGTGAGGGGAATGTCATCTTGTTTATTCCATATTTTTTCTTGTATGGTTTGGTGAGCAGTGACTGTAACACTGTTCCTCCAGTTCTTCTCCTGTAGTTCAAAGAACTTTTTTTTTTTTTTGCTTTCTTCTCTGCCAGATCATCATTTATAAGAGTCTGTACGATCAGGACCTCCACAGTCCCTTTAAGACAGAATCCAATTTTGACTGCTGTTGAAGGTTTACCATATTCATTTTTGCCTGGACTAAACTGTTAGACACTTGGCAACGTTGATGACAAGCTGAAATTTTGATGGTGCACACAAATCTTCAAGATAATTGACCGTCTTTTCCATATCTTTAGCTACTAACATGAATCGAATCCAAGCTCCCTCATTCTCTGTGCAGTGTACTGGTGTCTAGACTTCACATGACCATGCTGTGATTCACCATATTTGCAAATCAAAGAATTGCTCCTGATGTGAAAGGACACATCATCTTGTCTCATGTTGTTGATGATCCTCTGACCTGCGTCTGAGGGAGCAGGCATACAGCAGGTCTTTGTACTCTCCCTCGTCTAGTTTTTTTTTATTTTTTCATCTGTCACACGTGATTTCTTAGTTTTGCACGAGGACTGATGTCTCCACAGGTCGTTTCTCCTGAACATCCCATAACAATATGGGAAAGGCAAATAATCCTTAACAGAAGCTTCATCAGACGGCTGCTTCCGTGTCACTATTTGTCCTCTGCCTTTTTCAGAACTTTGGCATTGTGTTTAAAGTCTCCTTTATTGTGCAGATGTTCCAAAATCCTTCTTTCTTTGGATCCTAATGGAAAGCTGAAGGCAATATGCCACATCTTTGACCTCCATATGCTTTCTCTCCAAATGCCTCTATCTTTAATTGTGATTTGCCACAGTAGAGGCAATAATGTCTTTTGTCCCATGCCCGTTTACGGTCTTCCCTTTCTGTACAAGTTTTTAGGGTCACTGTTGATTTTCCTTTATTTGTTTTGGTTGTCTCGTTTGCTTTGTGTATTTTCACATAGTTCTAAGGTTCTCTTGTTTTTTAATGGTGCACTTGCCTCTTTGCTGATCTTCACTCGAATTTGTATCTGGATCTTCACTGGACAGTTTCTTACGTGATGAACCTTTTGTCTGGGCTCAAATCTTCCACATCACTGGAGGATGATGCACTGTGATCTGGATTGTAATCTGGGTCTAATCCGGCGCAGTTGGATTATTCTCCACTCCATGCAATTTTCTCCACTTCTCAACTCTGACTCAGGGGCTTGGAGTGTTTGAAATAAAGGATGGTTGATGTTTATTAATGCAGTTAACTTAAAAGTGAAATTTAACTATGCACCTAAATTTGACTATGTATATCAGTAGTGCTCATTTTACCATCTATCTGAGAACCTCTCTAAAACTTGGAGAGAAGCCTATAAATAGCCACTGGAGGCCATTACAGTGAGACCGGCCTAAATGTCCTCACTGCAAAGGTTAAAAACTCACACTGGTCCTCACAAAGATAGCCATGCATGCGCACACACACACACACACACACACACTTACTTCAGGTATTCACAAGTCATTCCTATTCACTCAGCCACTTTTTCAGTTGGTCACTAACTCAGTCTGTTGTTAAAGTTATGTATTTATGATTTATGTGGCTGAAATTTTACCTGAATGAGCTTTATTTTACGAAGCGCCATCAAATTTTATACAGCAAGCTCGTAAGTTCATTTATTCACTCTGTTTGTCAACCACTGATTTTGTGTTTATTTGTGTTCGATCTTCACACTGACTGCACTTCTTGTTAAAATGTTTTGGGTTTTTTTGTGTTTTTTGTTTGTTTTATTGTATCTTTTTGCCCTAAATCTCCTTCGGGCGTTTGTTTTTCAAGAAGGTTTTTCTAAAGCTTAATAAAGAGAATTAATTTTTTTTTTAAAGACACTTTGAAGCTGTATTATTTGTTCATTTAAGTCACTATTCTAAAAGCTACATTTACTGTATTAAAACATGCTTTTTTTTATAGCAAGCCTGCTAATGGGTAATTTATCAAATCACAAGGTTTAGAAAAGAAATGTTTAAAAAAAAAAAAAAAAAAAAATGTAGTCCTTTTTGCTAGCAGTCCGTTACTTAATACAACCCCAATTCCAAAAAAGTCGGGAAGCTGTGTAAAATGTAAATAAAAACAGAATGCAATGATTTGCAAATCTCATAAACCCGTATGTTATTCACAATAGAACATAGAAATCAGCAAATATTTAAACTGAGGAAATGTAACATTTTAAGGAAAATAAAATAAGGTCATTTTGAATTTGATGGCTGCAACACGTCTCAAAAAAGTTGGGATGGCGGCAACAAAAAATTTCTAGGGAATTTGAGGATTTACAGGGGGTTTTTTCTGGGTTTTTTTTTTTTTTGAGGAAAAAAAAATTCTGTTTGTGAAAATCTCAACATCTGAGACTGCAGACCTCATGACTAACCACTTCTTCAGGCTACATGGTATCCTCCAGAACATACCGTCTGACCGCGGACCCCAGTTTGTTTCACAGTTATGGAAAGCTTCCTGTAATGCTCTAGGGGCCACTGTGAGTCTCTGTTCGGGTTTTCATCCCCAGACTAATGGCCAAGCGGAGTGGGCTAATCAGGAGTTGGAAGCAGTGCTGAGATACCACCACCAACCCCTCCACCTGGAGCTCTCAGCTTCCCTGGATTGACTACGCCCACAACTCTATGTCCAGTACCGCTACCTGCATGTCCCCCTTTATGTGTTCCCTGGGTTATGAGCCTCCCCCTCTTCCCCACCCAGGAGGCCGATATTGCCGTCCCGTCGACTTTTCCCCTGACCAAGTTATTAGTGTGTATGGGTTCTGCACATTTACAGTAACTGTAAAGGCTAAAATAAATAAATAATGGCAGTTTCAGGAGGAGTGCGCAAAGATGTCTGCTGCAGTGGGTGCCATCTAGAACAGATTGGAATTAGAGATGGGTGGGGTCATCTGAGAGCTTCCACAACACTGACTGGCCAGGGACCCCACTCATCTCTAATGTTCTGGGACAAGAATACGAAGAATGTGTGTTTATATAAAATACATTCTTCCATAATGCAAATTATAAGAGGTTTTCAGTAATGTTCCCACTAAGCAACTCTATAACTTTTGTCAGACACTGCTGCAGTGTGTGTGTGTGTGTGTGTGTGTGTGTGTGTGTGAGAGAGAAACTCCACCTCCCAAGTCTGTTCTCTGTTGATAAAATGAAAGTAAATTTTGTAACAAGAGGATTGGAAATGTTTTAGGAGGAAATTACAGTGACTATATACTGTGTATCTACATTAGATGGAAAACAGTTGATTTTGCCAACATTTTAATTGCACAGTTGTGTGTGTGTGTGTGTGCGTGTGTGTGTGTGCGTGTGTCTCTTTTCATTCCACTTCCTACTATGTAATTTTGTCCATCCTCCTCTGTTGAGCTCAGTCTGATTTGAGTGGAAATGAAAATTCGCTTCATGATGAGAAGATTGGAAACGCATTCCAGGAGAAAACAACGTGTGCATGTGTGTTTCCTCACTCCACCTTCTGCTCTATAACTATAACTGTCCTCTCTGGACTTTGCCCATCAATCTGTTTTGTGTGTAAATGAAATTTAATGATGACAGGACTGTAAAAGGTTTGAGGAGAAAAACACAGTAAGTCTCTAAATCTAAAGCTATAATATGTGAATGTTATGAATCTCCACTGGATGAAGAACAGTTCAGATGATTTTTACTGAAGCTTTAACTCACACAGTTTACTGTAGGACTTGTAAGTGAACTGCAGTGTTTCCCTGAATGTGTGTGTGTGTGTGTGTGTGTGTGTGTGTGTGTGTGTGTGTTTGCAGGTGAGATATGACTTCCAAAATGAGTGTGTCTGGGGGTAAAGGACACAGAAAGACAAGAGGCGAGTGAAGGGTGTGATGATGAAAAACATAAATGTTCTCACATCCACCAACACCAAATTAATCCCAAATTAAATGTCTTTTGTGCAAAAGAGTTTTGTTAAGTGTCAACTAAATTACATCATAAATGTAATTTAATCTGCATCAACTAAAGAATGGCTGAAAAAGAAGGAAACTTGTGTTTTGGAATGGTCAAGTCATATTCCTGACCATAACCAAACTGAGCTGCTGTGGAGTGACCTGAAGAGGGCTATTCAATCAAGACAGCACTAAAAAAACTGATGAACTGAAACTGTTTTGTGGGGAGGAATGGTCCAAAATTCTTCTTTATCTCTTTGCCAGTCTTACAAGCAGCTAGAGGAAATGTTTGGTGGAGGTTGTTGTTGCTAAAGGAGGATCTACAAGTTATTAATTCAAGGGTTCGCTAACTTTTTCTAGCCTGCACTGTAAAATGATTACTCAGTGTGCTCAATATTAGCTTAGTCAGATTGTCTTTGTCTAAAATTGTGACCTACATGAAGGTCAGACCACTTTTTTGAATAACAAATGCAAAAACCCTGGTGAATCCATAGGGTTCACAAACATTTTCTGTAAGTTCTTGTTTGGTTTGTTAATCTCACTGCAATACTTTGCTCTTATTGCCTCGTTGTTAAAGGGGGAAAAAAAAAAACATAAGACTGTGTAATGGGAAAAAATGCATAACAAATATTTAGTGTTTTGGTTGTATATTTAGTCTGATTCCAGGTAAGAGATCAGATTTACCTGAACCCAGCTGTGTGTCCATTAAGAGTGACCAGTCAATGGGACATCCACTGCACTTCAGTGTCCGAGACAGCACTACTGATCTGAGGCAAGGATGATTTACTTTATAATTTTATTTATTTAACCTGCCATATTGAATCCAGCTTTAATTACCGTGCAAGTTCCACATTTGACATTTTAAACTCCACTGTTGCCTTCCCATCTATACCTTAGGCCAGTGTAGTGTAATAGATCAGACTCACCTGAACCCAGCTGTGTGTCCATGAAGAGTGACTGGTCAATGGAGCATCCAATAACCTTCAGAGACGGAGATTTTTCTGCTGATGTGAAGTTAGTACAGTATAGTTTGATGTATCAGGGCAGTTTTTTAAAATCATTGTGATCTTACAAAAGTGAACTTAAATAATTGTTCAAGGTGAACAATAATGTCACATCTGTAAACTTTAGTACAAGTATGAATCTCTTGGCATATGCTAAGGTTCACACTTGACCACCATGAATTCCACAAGCAATGAGCAGTCTTTCAAAACTAACAGTGTTTCTGTGTCGATTGTCCTTCTTTCTTCAGGATGTGTACCTGCGGTATTACAGGTGAAGGTTGTGCTGCTCTGGTTTCAGCTCTGAGGATGAACTCCTCATCACACCTGAGAAAACTGGATCTGAAATACAATAATCCAGGAGAATCAGGAGTGAAGCTGCTCTATGATCTGCTGATGGAATTGAAACTGAAATGGATACAGTGAGTCTCTCTCTCTCACACACACACACACACACACACACACACACACACACACACACACACACACACACACACTGTGTTTGTTCAGTTTTACTGAGGACCCATTAATTTCTGTTTGGTTAATAGTTTATTTATGTATTTGAACTATATTTCTCACACTCTGTTGCTGTTGAGCATTTCCTGTTCCATGATAAATGTTTGATTGTGGAATTTAAACTGATATTTCTTGTATGGAGTCTGATGTCTGATTCTGATAAACATGTAATCAAGTCTGATAATTCTGCCCTATTCTCCTACTTTACAGGTCTAAGATGTACTTCTGATTGGTTCTGAGTATCTCACACACAGGATTATGAGGATAACCTGTTAGATTACCAAGTGTTTGATGGACATCATGAGAGCTAAAACGTTGATATCATTCTTTTATCATTCTTTTTGTATACAACAGGTTTTTAACTAGTAAAACTAAACTTTATTGTGCATGTAATGTGTGATTCGATAAACAGGATTTGTATATATGTTGGCATTTGTCCATTTATGTGTAATAAAAAAGAACGTATCACCAACGTGACGGCTGCTGAGACCTCCTCCTACATGGGAAAACTGGATGTCTCTGCACATGATCCTCACAACCTCTGCAACGTCTTTTCTTCACTTCTTAACCCGGTGCATCCTACTTCACCCTCCTCCTTGACGGCCAGTCCTTCTCTCCTACCTTCATTCCTACACGACATGTTCAGTCTTCCCCTCTTCTTTCTTTGACACATTTTTCTCCTCTATCAACATAAGAGATCTTTCAGATCTTGTCATGCAATCCCACCACCTGCCTGCTGGATCCCATCCCTTCCACAATGCTCCATACCACTTCACATGGACTCCTCCCGTTCATCTCTTCTATCATTCTGTATTCTATACTTTCTATATTTCCATCCAAAAGAAACCCACTCTGGAAACCTTAGACATCAGCATCTACCAATCTGTATTTCCTCATTTGTAAGTCGCTTTGGATTAAAGCGTCGGATAAATGAATTAATGTAACTGTAACTGTATCACTTCTCTCTTTTATTTCTCACAAATTTACAAATATTCAAAAAACTGTTTTTGCTTTGTCATTGTGGAGTATTGTGTGTAGACTGGTGAGGGAAAAAAATAGTTGAATCCATTTTAAGATGAGTCTCAAACATACCAAAATGTAGAAACCTGAAAGGGTCTGAAAACCTTCCCTATGCACTGTATAATTACCAGAAACGGCTCATTATTAAAGAGTATGGCTGGTACATCAAAATGGCTTTAAGGATCAGCAAAGGAACATATGATTTTACCACTGAGCTTTAGGAATAATG
This sequence comes from Cranoglanis bouderius, assembly GCA_023630585.1. Taxonomy (NCBI): domain Eukaryota; kingdom Metazoa; phylum Chordata; class Actinopteri; order Siluriformes; family Cranoglanididae; genus Cranoglanis; species Cranoglanis bouderius. The sequence continues at coordinate 965,127 of CM042564.1, read as the reverse complement.
TTCCTGCTGAATGATTAACGCCATGGGATATCAGAAGTCCTCTCTCCACTGAGACTTCCAGAAATTAGGGTCATTTGTACCAGAATGAGTCTGAGAATGAGAATGGGGGGGGGGGATTAATATCAAGTGATTAATATCAAGAAATAATGCCTTACATTTAATGTTATCTCAGACATCACGCATTTAAATAAACAAATGATAGGTTAGATATCCTGTGAAATAATCAGCTTTTAGATTTAGAAAACTGGATTGTAAACTAGAATATAAACATGGAACAGATCTTCATTAACCTCGACAAAGAGAGACAAAATGCATCTCGTCATGTCAACGGCGGAATCGGCATCCAACTACACTACCCATCACATCACATGGACTACAAACATGGCCGCCAAGAACTTCAACTCCCATCTCGCATGTTCCATCACTGACTGCTCTGAACCATTAACCCTCAACGTCAGGAGCAAGTAGCTCTACTCATCCCAGTCACGACCAAGTTTTCCATAGTGTCCGGGTTCTTGTGGATGCAAACCCGTGACCCTCAGATTTCCTGGAAGGAGAGAGAAATCACACTGTGGTCCACTCACAATCATGCTAAGGTTCACCAAGTCCCATCTGCAGTGCCTCTACGACCCTTGTCTCATGTAGCAATTCCATCTGAAGTTTTCAGCAAAGTCAAGACCAGTGGGCTCCTGCCACACCGCCCCTACAACTGTACCTGGTGGGAGCCACACCCCACACCCTAAGGAATCCCAAGCCATAAACAAATACATCGGGGAGGCTCTGAAACAGGGGTACATTCACCCTCAACATCACCTGCATTAGCCAACTTATTCTTTGTCGAGAAGAAAGAGGGTGGCATACAGCTCTGCGTAGACTATCGAGTTCTAAAAGTTACTAATTCAGAACGGAACCGCCATTGTTCTGTGAGAAAGGGTTAATGTTCCCACCCTGAAAGTAAATGTTGTTGACATCATTTGGAGTTTCCTCAAAAGGTAAGGGATTCTGTACACAAATCGTTAGTGTCAGTTAAAAATACGCAGGAGAACAAGATATTTATGGCTAATTTTGAAGAAAGGCAGTGGGTGGTGTTCCAGTGCTCGAATGTTTGGGAGGTGTTAACCGAGAGCCCTATACTGCTGCAAATTGTGACAACTACAGCATCCCGTGGAGAGAAAGCCACAAGAGCACAGTCATCAGTATACTGTAGCTCTAAGATTTGCTCTCTGGACAGCTTTGTGGTCGCCTTAAAACCTCCTGATGTTAAACAGGTTCCCATTTACCGTGAAGCTCCTTGTGGAGAAGATGGATGACACATAAACATAAGATGGTGAAGAGGACGTGTGCCAAGACATACCACTGTTTCACACGTGAGCTGACAGAAAAGAGTCACATGACCTCCTGTGATCAAGTGATTTACCAAATTTAAACAGAACATTCCAAAAGAAGCTTCCTGGTAACAGTGTTGATTGATTTGAAGAGGTTGATATGGTCTATAATGATAGTTGCTGGTGTTGTTCACAGCACTTTTCCTGAAGTTGCCATGCAGCATTCTATAGGCAAGCATAATGTAGCCTCTCCCTGCCGGTCTTTTGCAATCATAGAGATAGTTACACACACACACACACACACACACACACACACACACACACACACACACATACCAGTTTTGTGTTAGAAATGATAAAACATAAAATTCACTCGTATGTTAGAACCACAAACCAAAAACTTCTCATAGTGTGTGTGTGTGTGTGTGTGTGTGTGTGTGTGTGTGTGTTTACTCCACCTACTAGTCTAAAAATTACTTTGACTAAACCAGTCAGGCCAGATTGAGTGAAAGCGAAACTCCATTTACTGACGACAGGACTGTAAAAGGTTTGAGGAGAAAAACACAGTAAGTCTCTAAATCTAAAGCTATAATATGTGAATGTTATGAATCTCCACTGGATGAAGAACAGTTCAGATGATTTTTACTGAAGTTGTAACTTACACAGTTTACTGTAGGACTTAATTTCACTGTTAGTGAATCGTGTGATGATACGGAGTTAGATTTAACACACCCATGTTGGACTGAAGTAAATGTGTGTGTGTGTGTGTGTGTGTGTGTGTGTGTGTGTGTGTGTTTTCATGTTTACAAGTGTAAGACATGACCTCCGAAATGAATGTCTCTGGGGACACAAAGAAAGACAAGAGGTGAGTGAAGTGTGTGAATAAAAACATAAACATGAGGTGGCCTTCAAAAAGTCAATGCAGCAAGATAACATTTCAGATATTGATCAAAGTAGATGTTTTGCCAATAATATAATATACAGTATATAAGTTTATGACTTCATATGACTTGTTCATGACGTGTTTACACAACACCCACACCACCTATACAAATCTACATCTCCATTATTCATGAAATATTTTATATGACTGTAGTATTGTATGTCTCTCTCTCTCTCTCTCTCTCTCTCTCTCTCTCTCTCTCTCTCTCTCTCTCTCTCTCTCTCTCTCTCTCTCTCTCACACACACACACACACACACTTGGTTCTAAATCATTAGGATGACTTTCCATAGGTGTAATGGTTTATATACTGAGCTTTCTGCATGTTTATACTGTAAGATATCGGCCTGTAAATAATTCCTGATTCCCAATAAGAGGTTTTTGTAACAGTGTTTTGAACTGATCTCACTAGTGATCTCTAGGCAGTGAAGTAAGTCTATGTGTATTTGTAGGTTTTGTGTGTCATCTGAGGTCAAAGGTCGATTCTGAGAAAAGAGAATATGATTTTGACTAAAATATTTGATTTTGACATGACAGTTTGAGGTTTGTACAAGTTGGTGTGTAGTTCTTAGATTGTTTAGAGTTGTGAGAAAATCACGAATTGATTCATGGATTGTGTTAGCAATCGAGAAAAACTGTAATCAGGTAAGAAACAGGTGAGAATCTCCTGGGAAATTATTTGAAGACAGGAACATGAACTTAATGATATCTTCAAGCTAATAAAACTCGAGACACAGCAGACTCAACAGCAGGGTGGGAATGAATTTGAGCTTTATTAGCAGTTTTAACAGTTTTAGCTTTTTAGCAGTTCTCTCTCTCTCTCTCTCTCTCTCTCTCTCTCTCTCTCTCTCTCTCTCTCTCTCTCTCTCTCTCTCTCCCCCCCCCCCCCCCCCCGATATAAGCAACAGATATGCAACAGTAACCCTTTCCCCACTCCCACTGCAGACTCCCACTAAACCCCACAACCACCCGCCACAACCATCAAATCAGTTACATCATTACTGAGAAACAGAGAAAAATGTGTAATATGCATGAGATGATAAAATGCATAAGAGAGGTATTTATTGTTTGGGGTGTGTGTTTAGTCTGATTCAGGGTAAGAATTCAGACTCACCTGAACCCAGCTGTGTGTCCATGAAGAGTGACGAGTCAATAGACCCACCACCATTGTTTGGAGACAGAAATTCTACTACTAATCTTAGGTAAGGATAAATTGAAGAAGGGAATCATTGAGCAAGTAAGGATAAGAATGTGCTCTATAGTCATGAATTGTGCACATCATGGAAAGGCAACGTGAAAACGCTGTAGTGCCTTAATGGCATCATTTTAATTAAATGGTTTTCATGCTTGTTATAATTTCAGCTATTGATTCTTTCATGTGGAATTTGCCTTGAGTTTCATGTTGTATACCACACCAAGTGTTCTACTTCTATTTGGTTCAACAACATTTTGCTCTAGTCTGATTCAGGGTAAGAGATCAGACTCACCTGAACACAGCACTGTGTCCATGAAGAGTGATGAGTCAATAGATCCACCACCACTGTTCTCAGACAGAGACAGGTCTACTGATCTGAGGTCAGTATAGACTAACCTATTATGGCAATGTTTCTCACTCCTAGTCCCACGTTATTAAACTGTAGTAACTGTGTAACTATATTACGTTTTTCTAAAAAAAAAAAAAAAAGAAAAGAAAAGAAAAGAAAAAGTAAGAAAGAAAATAGAATGAATAAAGAATTAAATGTGATAGTGTTGAATATCTGTACACTTACTGTTGTGCAATAAAATCATCTCAGTGATTCATTTGTTCACAGACCACAAAGCAGGACAAAGAAATCAAAACGAATCTTCACAGATGAGTTGGAGACTGTATTTACGGTGAGTGTATAACTTTTCTTTATAATTCAGTAATCTACAAGTAATAGAAGTTTATCTCTTGGAATCATGTCTATCCCTTTGAAAAATGACATTGCTTGAGATTTTATTACAACCCCATTTCCATAAAAGTTGGGATTTTTTTCTAAAATGCAATAAAAACAGAAATCTGTTATTTGTCGAGTCTCTTGAAACTTTAATTAACGGACAAAAGTACAAGGAAAAGATATTCAATGTTTTCACGGACCAACCTAATTGTATTCTGTAAATATAAACAAATTTTGAATTTGATGACTTCAGCACACTCAAAAAAAGTTGGGACAGAGGCTGAAAGGTTTATAGAATATTCAAGTAACACCATTTTGAAGGATCAGATTAATTGGTAACAGGGGAGGGGATCAGGACTGGGCATAAAAGGAGCATCCACCAAAAGCTCAGTCTTTGCAAGCAAGGATGGGTCGTGGATCACCACTTTGTGCCAAACATCGTGAGAGAATTGTCAGTCAGTTCAAAAAGAACATTGCTCAATGCAAGATTGAAAGGAATTTAGGTCTTTCACCATCTACAGTGCATAATATTGTGAAAAGATTCAGGGAATCCGGAGAAATCTCATTGCGTAAAGGGCAAGGCTGGAAACCACTGTTGGATGTGCGTGACCTTCGAGCCCTCAGGTGGCATTGCCTGAGAAATCGTCATGCTACTGTGATAAATATAACCACATGGGCTCGGGAGTACTTTGGAAAACCGTTGTCACTTAAGACAGTCCGCCGCTGCATCCAGAAATGCGACCCGTAACTCTATTACGTAAGGAGGAAGCCACACATCAACTCTATGCAGAAACGCCGGCGAGTTCTCTGGGCCCGAGCTCATCTCAGATGGACTGAAAGGCAGTGGAAACGTGTGCTGTGGTCAGATGAGTCCACGTTTCAGCTTGTTTTTGGGAAAAACGGACGTGGAGTTCTCCGTGCCAAAGATGAAAAAGACCAACCAGACTGTTATAAGCGAAAGGTGCAAAAGCCGGCATCTGTGATGGTATGGGGGGGCATCAGTGCCCACGGCCTGGGGGACTTGCATATGTGTGAAGGTACCACTGACGAGGAGGAGTACAGTGGGAGTTTAGAGAGTCATATGCTGCCATCAAGGCAACGTCTTTTCCCAGGAAGTCCATGGTTACTTCAGCAGGACAATGCCAGGCCTCGTTCTGCACGTGCTACAACAGCGTGGCTTCGTAGACACAGAGTGCGTGTGCTTGACTGGCCTGCCAGCAGTCCACATCTGTCTCCTATGGCGCATCATGAAGTGGAGAATCAGACAATGGTGATGACAAAGGACTGTTGAGCAGCTGAAGTCTTGTATCAAGCAAGAATTTTCAAAAATTCCACTTGCAAAATTGCAACGATGAGTAAAATACAATTAAGTTGGTCAGTGAAAACATTCAATATCTTTTCTTTGTACTTTTGTCAGTTAATTAAAGTTTCAAGAGACTTGACAAATCACAGATTTTTAAGAAAAAGATTAAGATTTTAGAAAAAAATCCCAACTTTTATGGAAATGGGGTTGTATATGCTTGATTTCTATTCAGGAACTAGAGCACAAAGTCATCACTCTGATAAAGAATGAGCTGAAGAGATTTAAGAAGCTCCTGAGTCCAGATTACCCAGCATGCTCTGAGAGGGAGGTGGAGGATGAGGAGGATCAGAGCAGTGTCAGAGAGGGAGTGCTGAAGATCACACTGCACTTCCTGAAGAACATGAACCGCACAGATCTCGCTAACATGCTGCAGAACAGTAAGAGCTCATGGGGTTATAACATCACTTTAAGGAAACAGGATAATATCCATCACATCTTAGTAATTGATATACATTATCAGTAGATCAGTATTGACATTAAATATGATGTACACAAAATTTTCTTCTTCTTTTTTTAATTAGAACTCACTTCTGGTAATCAAAAACTCAAATCCAGTCTAACCAAGAAATGTAAAAGAATTAATGAAGGAATCTCACAGCCTGGAAGCTCAGCACTTCTGAATGAGATCTACACAGAGCCAGAGCTCTACATCACAGAGGGTTGGAATGGAGACATCATTAATAAACATGAGGTGAGACAGATTGAGACAGCGTCCAGGAGACCAGCAACACAGGAGACACCCATCAAATGTAATGACCTCTTTATAGACAAGTCCATCAGAAGTGTGCTGACTAAAGGAGTTGCTGGAATTGGAAAAACAGTCTCTGTGCAGAAGTTCATTCTGGACTGGGCTGAAGGAAAAGCAAATCAGGATGTCAGCTTCATGTTTCCACTTCCCTTTAGAGAGCTGAATCTGATGAAGCAGAAAAATCTCAGTCTGATGAATCTTCTTCATCACTTTTTCCCAGAAATAAAAGAATTACGATTAATAGACTGTGAGATCAACAAAGTCCTGTTCATCTTTGATGGTCTGGATGAGTGTCAACTTCCATTAAATTTCCAGAAGAATGAGAGATTGTGTGATGTGACAGAGTCAGCCTCAGTGGATGTGCTGCTGACAAACCTCATCAAGGGGAATCTGCTTCCCTCTGCTCTCCTCTGGATAACCTCTCGACCAGGAGCAGCCAATCAGATCCCTCCTGAGTGTGTAGACCAGGTAATAGAGGTACGAGGGTTCAGTGATCCTCAGAAAGAGGAGTACTTCAGGAAGAGGATCAGTGATCAGAACCTGGCCAGTAAAATCATCTCACACATGAAGTCTTCAAAAAGCCTCTACATCATGTGCCACATCCCAGTGTTCTGCTGGATCTCAGCCACTGTTCTAGAGAGAATGTTGGGTGAAGCAGAGAGTGGAGAGATCCCCAAGACTCTGACTCAAATGTTCACACACTTCCTGATCTTTCAGATCAAACACAAGGACCAAAAGTACCATCAGAAATGTGACCCTGATCCTCAGCAGACCAGAAAGAGTATCCTGGCACTGGGAAAACTGGCTTTCCAACAGCTGGAGAAAGGAAACCTGATCTTCTATGAGGAAGACCTGAGAGAGTGTGGCATTGATGTGAGAGAAGTGTCAGTGTACTCAGGAGTGTGTACCCAAATCTTCAGAGAGGAGTTTGGGCTTCACCTGGGGAAGGTGTTCAGCTTTGTACATCTGAGTGTTCAGGAGTTTCTGGCTGCTTTATACACATTTCTCTCCTTCATCAACAAAAATGTAGCAGAACAAAAAAACACTGATCTGTCTGATCTCTTCACCAAGTCAAACATGTCTGACTTCCTGAGGAGTGCAGTGGACAAGGCCTTACAGAGTGAGAATGGACACCTGGACCTGTTCCTCCGCTTCCTTCTGGGTCTCTCACTGGAGTCAAATCAGACTCTCTTACGAGACCTACTGCCCCAGACAGGAAGCAGCTCTCACAGCAAACAGGAAACAGTCAACTACATCAAGGAGAAGATCAGGGAGAATCCATCTCCAGAGAAATCCATCAATCTGTTCCACTGTCTGAATGAACTGAATGATCATTCTCTAGTGCAGGAAGTCCAACATTATCTGAACAGAAGAGGTTTCTGGTGTCTCGGTGAAGTCAGTCTCTCTCCTGATCAGTGGTCAGCTCTGGTGTTTGTGTTGCTGAACTCAGAAGAGAATCTGGATGTGTTTGACTTGAGGAATTATCAGGTATCCATTGAATGTCTTCTGAGGTTGATGCCAGTCATAAAAACATCAAGAAAGGCAGAGTGAGTAATTTTTTATTTCATAAATGTATTTCATTATTTTGTTAATGAAACATCACTGATTGGAATAAAGCTTATCAATAACTACTCTAATCAGCTCACTATCATTTTGTATGTAAGAAGAATGAGGGAGTTTTTTGAAGAGAGCATCTTTATATAAGCAGTGTTTTTCCCCCTTATTTTTAAAATACAATTTAAAAATATATATATTTTCTTTGCTTTGTTCAAATCCAAAACATGAAGCAAAATCATGGTCAAAAGGTTTAGGTCAGGCAAACAGAGCAAACAGGGCAAAGTCGAAACACCAAAAGCAGAAAACTAGCGAGGTCAAAATCAGAATAGCGATCACAGAAATAGCAGGCTTGGTAATGTCAGATGCACAAAACAAACTGAAAGTTATTTCATGCCAAGTTGGTGTGAGAGTCTCTTTTATATGGTGAGGTGATTGTGACCAGATGAGAGTGATCAGAAGTCTGGTGATTTGTAACATGTTACTGGGAGAGAGAGAGAGACAGACAGAGAGAGAGAATTAAAGTGACAGTGCAGTGCAAATATTGTAAACCATGTGAAAACATGTAAGTAAAAAAGCAGTGCATATGGATAATGGATGGTGGTAGTTTGACTATCGTCCAATGAGCTTTAAGACTGGCTCAGTGCAAATAATGTCCCATCACAGTGTCGAGCTGCTTCACAGTGTTATCTCTGTTGGTACAAATGACCTCCTGTAGCGCTCCTTTCTACAGCGGAGCTGAATGAGTCTTCTACTTCTCCCTGGTTAACTAGTATGTCATGGAGGGGATGTTGTTTATTTTCTAGAATGGCTGTGAGTTTTTTGAGTGTCCTCTTTTCCACCACCACCTTGAAACTGTCCAGAGAGCAGCCTAAGACCAAGCCAGCCTTCTTGATCAGTTTGTTGAGGGGTTGTTGTTTTTTTTTTGCATCTCCAACTCTAATGCTGCCTCCCCAGCATACTGCTGCAAAGGAGACTGCACTGGCTACCACAGACTGGTAAAAGATCTCTACTTTCTGACTAAGCTCAGCAGCAAGATGGGGGGGGGTTGGTGCTGGGTGGAAGGTGGTGGGGAGATGAGCAGGGGAGAATTAGTGTGGACAACAGGGTGGGAAAAGATGTTTGATCTCAGGAGGAGTTGGGGAAGAGTGGTGGTGAGGGAGTAGAGGAGATAGTAGGAGAGGGCGTCGTGCTGAACCTATTGAAGAACAAATTGAACTTATTGGCATTTTCTAGATTGCTCTCTACAGGGTGTTGTTTTACCTTGAAGTTGGTGAACTGCTTCATGCCAGCCCACACATTTGAATTGTTCTGCTGAAGTCTACCATCCAGCTTCCTTCTGTAGGCTTCTTTGTTCTCCCTCAGTCTCACCTTTACCTCCTTCTTCACCCTCCTCATCGGTTCCTTGTCCTTCTTCCTGAAAGCCTGCTTCTTTTTGTTCAGTAGTTCATTCAGGTCCTTCCTGATCCAGTGTTTGTTATTAGGAAAACACCACACCCTCCTGACTGGAACTATAGTGCCCATGAAGAAATTGATATAGTCCATTATGCAGTCCATCATGTTGTTAATGTCTTCCCAAGATTGTTCACATAACACTTCCCAGTATGTAGTCTCAAAGCAGAACTTCAGAGCCTTCTCTGCCTCTTGTGACCATCTTCTTATGGTCTTCTTTGTCACAGACTGGCTTAAGACAACAGCTGGGTATGTGTGTGTCAGTAGAACCAGATTGTGGTCAGAACTTCCCAGTGGGGGCAGAGCAGAGGAAGTGTATGCCCCCTTCACACTTGTATACAGGAGATCCAGTGTTCTGTTCTCTCTGGCAACACAGTTGACAAACTGATGAAACTACTGTAATTTAGTGGAGAGTGACACATTATTAAAATCCCCAGGAATAACAACAAAAGTGTCCGAATGCCGAGTTTGGAGTCTCACAATAGCTGAGAGTATGATGTCACATGTCGCTTCTGCATCGACTGCTTCGGCTGTCGGTGGGATGTAAACAATAATAGCGACCGTGAATTCCATCAGCAGATAATACAGACAAAACAACAGCCGACAGTTCAAGGTTTGCGCAACAGTGACGCTCCTTCATAGTGACATGTCCTGGGTTACACCATCTGTTAATTGCAAACAGTGCAACCCCTTCACCTTTCCTCTTTCCACTGAGTTCAGTGTCTCTGTCCACCCTCACTGTCTGAAATCCGGGGAATAGAAGAATTCGAGTCCAGAATATCCTCATGCAGCCATGTCTCGGTGAAACAAATCACACTGAACTCCCGATACTCCCTCTGGGTCCCATTCATCATCTTGAGCTTGTCCATTTTATTGCCAAGAGACCGAATGTTTCCCATGATGATGAAGGGAATGAAGGGCTTGTAGCATCTCCTCTTTGCCTTTGTTTTGGATCCAGCTCTACATCCTCTGTAGGGTCTCAGCAGGTCTTTAGAGATGTCTTTAGGAACCTCATTCTGGAGCACAGTGCAGATCTACAGAACGCCAGCAGCTAATCACATGTGTACCTGAAGCGACATGCTGTCTCCCCACGGTTCTCCATTCTGAGTGTAGAGTGCATAATAAATAAAAATAAAAAAAACTATATGCTTAAAAAGATTAAAACTTAGAAGTTAGAAAAAGGAAGAGCTGAAGAAACGAAAAGTGACAGATATGTACATGAATATAAAAACCTAATATAGATAATATAAGTAAGATATAATGTCTCTCAAGACAGGAGCTGCTGTAATTGGCTGCCACTAGCACGCTGCCATCTTGAAAAAAGAGTTTGGTTTCTGTGTAGTGTAGGCCGTGGTGTGTTCTGGGAAATTGAGTTCGCTGACTGAGTTGGCCTAACAATTAGAACAGTGAAAAACACATGTCGAGGTCTTGAGACCACAAATTAATTGTCTCAGTGTTGTCATAAACTCGGGTGAAGCTTTAAGGTCTATATAAGTACTATATAAGTGTGCTTTAAGCTGTTCTATCTTGGATTTCCTCTCTACTGGTAAGGTAGGATTCTGGCTTTTGTGTACTATCTTCTTGACTCAGTTGGATCTACATTTTTGCCACTAGAATTGCTGTATTGTATAGTATTGTTGATTTCTTTGGTGTTGCTTGGAAGTGTTTGTTTAGTCTATGCTAATTAGTTCTCTCAGGTGGTTAATCAAGAGTAATTTTAGTCTCTCTTAAGGTGTAAATTGTGGGCAAGTTTAGTTAAAATTAGTGAATATTTTCACATTTATCAACTGTTCATACACCTAGTATTGTGCATAAACCATGCGTACACATGTTTCTATGCATTAAATGGTATTTATTACGTTTTGCTTTTGCATGAGGATGGGTATATATTTCCTTCCCAGGTTGCGTCAGTGTAATCTTACAGAGGATGGCTGTAGAGTTCTGTCCTCATTTCTTAGCTCAACCTCCTCCAGTCTGAGAGAACTGGACCTGAGTTGCAATTATGTCCTGAAGGATTCAGGAGTGAAGCTGCTCTCTGCTGGACTGGAGAATCCACACTGTAAACTGGAGATACTGAAGTAAGATCACTTTTACACTGGATATAAATTTTAAGATCAGATAAATTCGGATAGTATCTGGTAAGATAAGATTTTTTGTCTCTCCATATCCATTTGGATTTTCTCCAAGTTCTCCGGTTTCCTCCTAACTCCCAGTGCTAGTTTAGGGAGGTGGGAATCTGTTAAGATAAATTGCCCCTAGGTGTGAATGGGTGTGTGAATGTATGTGAACGGTGCCCTGTGATGGACTGGTGTCTCATTCAGGTTATAGTCCCACCTCACACCTAATGTCCCTGTGTTAGTCTCCAGATCCACCACAACCCTATTCAGAGTAAAGCAATTACTGAAAGTAACTGAGTGAACATGCAGAATCTCATCAGCCAAGAAACTGAATCTGGGGAGAAGATGAACATTTCAACAAGAAAACTATCAGTTTGTTTTATTAAAACACATCTTTGTGCATTATTATAAATAAACAAATTTTTGTTCATATTTAGTGTAGTGGATATACACTAGTGGGGGAAAAAATTATTTGATCCCCTGCTGATTTTGTACGTTTGCCCACTGACAAAGAAATGATCAGTCTATAATTTTAATGGTAGGTGTATTTTAACAGTGAGAGACAAAAAACATCCAGAAAAACACATTTCAAAAAAGTTATAAATTGATTTGCATTTTAATGAGTGAAATAAGTATTTGATCCCCTATCAATCAGCAAGATTTCTGGCTCCCAGGTCTCTTTTACACAGGTAATGAGCTGAGATTAGGAGCACTCTCTTAAAGGGAGTGCTCCTAATCTCAGTTTGTTACCTGTAAAAAGACACCTGTCCACAGAAGCAATCAATCAATCAGATTCCAAACTCTCCACCATGGCCAAGACCAAAGAGCTGTCCAAGGATGTCAGGGACAAGATTAGACCTACACAAGGCTGGAATGGGCTACAAGACCATCGCCAAGCAGCTTGGTGAGAAGGTGACAACAGTTGGTGTGATTATTCTCAAATAGAAGAAACTGTCAGTCTCCCTCGGTCTGGGGCTCCATGCAAGATCTCACCTCGTGGAGTTTCAGTGATCATGAGAATGGTGAGGAATCAGCCCAGAACTACACGGGAGGATCTTGTTAATGATCTCAAGGCAGCTGGGACCATAGTCACCAAGAAAACAATTGGTAACACACTACGCCATGAAGGACTGAAATCCTGCAGCGCCCGCAAGGTCCCCCTGCTCAAGAAAGCACATGTACAGGCCCGTCTGAAGTTTGCCTGAATGATTCAGAGGAGAACTGGGTGAAAGTGTCGTGGTCAGGTGTGGTCAGATCTCTTTGGCATCAACTCAACTCGCTGTGTTTGGAGGAGGAGGAATGCTGCCTATGACCCCAAGTCATAACACCATCCCCACCGTCAAACATGGAGGTGGGAACATTATGCTTTGGGGGTGTTTTTCTGCTAAGAGGACAGGACAACTGCACCACATCAAAGGGACGATGGACGGGGCCATGTACCGTCAAATCTTGGGTGAGAACCTCCTTCCCTCAGCCAGGGCATTGAAAATGACCTTAATGACTTGGAGAGGATCTGCAAAGAGGAGTGGGACAAAATCCCTCCTGAGATGTGTGCAAACCTGGTGGCCAACTACAAGAAACGTCTGACCTCTGTGATTGCCAACAAGGGTTTTGCCACCAAGTACTAAGTCGAAGGGGTCAAATACTTATTTCCCTCATTAAAATGCAAATCAATTTATAACTTTTTTGAAATGCATTTTTCTGGATTTTTTTGTTGTTATTCTGTCTCTCACTGTTAAAATACACCTACCATTAAAATTATACACTGATCATTTCTTTGTCAGTGGGCAAACGTACAAAATCAGCAGGGGATCAAATACTTTTTTCCCCACACTGTATGTACTGGAATTATATTGAATAGCAAAAATAAAAGTGCTGAATACTTATTTCCCCTCACTGTAAATACGCAGATAAATGCTGTACACACACATTCAGGTGTCAGTCTTCTTTCATTTCATCATTTCTCTCCCAGTCTGCGTGAGTGTATGCTCACAGAGGAAAGCTGTAGAGTTCTGTCCTCAGTTCTCAGCTCAAACTCCTCCAAATTGAGAGACCTGGACCTGAGTTACAATAACCTGCAGGATTCAGGAGTGAAGCTGCTCTCTGCTGGACTGAAGAATCCACACTGTGAACTGGAGAAACTGAGGTCAGATCATCACTTTCACACTGTGGATCCTGCATTTCTGTCATATGGCTGTTTTAGATTACATTCTGTCTGTCTATGAGCATAATTTGAATCAAGAAGCACTAATAAAGCAAAATTGGTGTGTGTAGGTTGGTAGGCTGCAGTATTACAGGTGAAGGCTTTGCTGCTCTGGTTTCTGCTCTGAGGTCAAACACCTCATCACACCTGAGAGAGCTTCATGTGTACTGGAATAAACCAGGAGAATCAGGAGTGAAGCTGCTGTATGATCTAATGAAGGATCCACTCTGTAAACTGGAGATAATACGGTGAGTTACTGATTTACTGTCTGTTTACATTTAAGGCATTTGTCAGACGCTCTTATCCAGAGCGACCTCCATTTATTCATCTGAGCAGTTGGGGGCCTTGCTCAAGGGCCCAACAGTGGCAGCTTAGCGGTGCTGGGATTTGAACTCATGACCTTCTAATCACTAGCCTAATGTCTTAACCACTGAGCTACCACTGCCACTCTGGTACTCACTGTTTACACACACACACACACACACACACACACACACACACACACACACACACACACACACACACACACACACACACACACACACACACACACACACACACACACACACACACACACAGAGATGTGACAGTATTCATTGTGATTATAGATTTGCATGTAGAATAAACTCTGTGTTGTACTGAATATTTCATTGAATCATCCGTTAGTTGATAGTTTACTGTGTGTATTTGTACTATAAATACTGAACACAGGAAATGCTGAACATTTAAAACAGCTTAAAGATTCTACACTCACACACTGTATGATGTGTTTGGGTCAGTGGGAGTGTACCAGTGTTTCACTATAAATGTCTGAGTGACTGATTCTTGCTCTTTTCCCTTCTGTACAGGTTGGAGCAGTTTTTTAGTCTCAGACGCAGATGATTATGAGGATAAACATGATGCAGTACAAAGTGTTTTAAAGAACAGCTGCGAGAGCTGAAACTCTGACCTCTTACTTTTCTCATTTATTGAAAAGGAAGATTTATATATAATGTTTTGTTCTGGTTAATCAGATGGTGTACAAAATATCAGAACTTTATTACTTCTCTAAATGTTTGAACCAGCTGAGATGAATAAAGTAAACCTGCATATGACTTGACATGAGTAACCTGCTATATAGCTGAAATACATAAACTGATCAGTAATTAATATTTTCCTATTAAAACCTTTTAAACAGAAATTACTATTGCACATATAATGTTATTTCATAAAACAGTTCTAAATGTTATTTTTCCATTGTAATTCTAACACATTTGTCTTATATTAGTTCAATATTAATGTGAGCAGTAATTTGACTGGAATACAGATACATGTTTCCTATTGATGCTAATACAGATCTATCATTTGTTTAATGTTGTACATAATTATGCTAAAATGAGTTGCGTATTAATACATAATCAATAATTAACAATAAAATGTCCAATAATCAAGATTGTGTGTGTGTGTGTGTGTGTGTGTGTGTGTGTGTGTGTGACCTTGCCTTGCCTCTTCTTTGAGCTTGCCTTGCCCTTTGGATGTCTGCCTCTCTGTTCTTTAGTGTTTTGACCTTGTTCTGGCTGTGATGATACTGGATTGTGATTTTGATGTGTGTACCAGTGTGTAGGGATGAGTGGATGAAGGCTCACAAAGCTTTGAGACTTTTCTCTGATTGTGCCAGGAAATGTATTGAAGCCTCAGAGTATCGAAAACAGCGACATCTTGTGGTTTGCAACAATTATAGCAATGATAGACTCAAGAGTGGTGATTAAGCTGCTTCAGATGAAGCACCCACACACTTCATTCTTCTTCTTCTTTTCCTTTTGGCTGTTCCCTTCAGGGGTCACCACAGCGAATCATCTGCCTCCATCTAGCCCTATCCCCTACATCCTCTTCTCTCAGACCGACTACCTTCATGTCCTCCTTCACTACATCCATAAACCTCCTCTTTGGTCGTCCTCTCGGCCTCCTGCCCGGCAGCTCTAACCTCAGCATCCTTTTACCGATATATTCACTCTCCCTCCTCTGAACATGTCCAAACCATCTCAACCTGGTCTCTCTAACTTTGTCTCCAAAACATCTCACATGTGCTGTCCCTCTGATGTACTCATTCCTGATCCTATCCATCCTCGTCACTCCCAAAGAGAACCTCAACATCTTCAGCTCTGCTACCTCTAACTCTTCCTCCTGTCTTTTCCTCAGTGCAACTGTCTCCAAACCATACAACATCGCTGGTCTCACTACTGTCCTGTACACCTTTCCTTTCATTCTTGCTGGTACTCTTTTATCACACAACAGACCTGACACTTTTCTCCACCCATTCCAACCTGCCTGCACACGCTTCTTCACCTCTTTTCCACACTCCCCGTTGCTCTGGACTGTTGACCCTAAGTACTTCAAATCCTGTACCTTCTTTATCTCTTCTCCCTGTAACCTCACTGTTCCACTTGGATCCCTCTCATTCACACACATGTATTCTGTCTTGCTGCAACTAACCTTCATTCCTCTTCTCTCCAGAGCAAACCTCCACCTCTCTAGAGTTTCCTCCACCTGCTCCCTGCTCTCACTACAGATCACAATGTCATCCGCAAACATCATAGTCCATGGAGATTCCTGTCTGACCTCATCTGTCAGCCTGTCCATCACCACCGCAAACAAGAAGGGGCTCAGAGCCGATCCTTGATGCAGTCCCACCTTCACCGTGAACTCCTCTGTCACACCTACCGCACACCTTACCACTGTCCTACTGCTCTCATACATATCCTGCACCACTCTAACATACTTCTCTGCCACTCCAGACCTCCTCATACAATACCACAGCTCCTCTCTTGGCACCCTGTCATACGCTTTCTCTAAATCTACAAAGACACAATGCAGCTCTTTCTGACCCTCTCTGTACTTCTCCATCAACATTCTCAAAGCAAATATTGCATCTGTAGTGCTCCTTCTTGGCATGAAACCATACTGCTGCTCACAAATGCTCACTTCTCCCCTTAGCCTTGCTTCCACTACTCTTTCCAACAACTTCACTGTATGGCTCATCAGCTTAATACCTCTGTAGTTTCCACAACTCTGCACATCTCCCTTGTTCTTAAAAATCGGCACCAAAACACTTCTCCTCCATTCCTCAGGCATCCTCTCACTCTCTAAGACCTCGTTGAACAACCTAGCTAAAAACTCTACTGCCATCTCTCCTAGACACTTCCATACCTCCACTGGTATGTCATCAGGACCAACCGCCTTTCCTCTCTGCATCCTCTTCAAAGCTCTCCTAACTTCACCCTTGCTAATCCTTTCTACTTCCTGCTCAACAATATTTGCCTCTACTACTCTTCGCTCTCGGTCATTTTCCTCATTCATCAGTTCCTCAAAGTACTCCTTCCATCTTTCCCTCACCCTCCTGTCACCTGTCAACACATTTCCATCTCTATCTTTAATCACTCTAACCTGCTGCACATCCTTACCATCTCTATCCCTCTGCCTCGCCAACCGATACAAATCCCTCTCACCTTCCTTACTATCTAACCTTGCATACATGTCCTCATAAGCTTTCTGTTTGGCCTTTGCCACCTCTATCTTAACCTCATGCTGCATCTCCCTATATTCCTGTCTACTTTCCTCCGTCCTCTCACTGTCCCACTTCTTCCTAGCTAACCTCTTCTTCTGGATACTCTCCTGAACTTCCTCATTCCACCACCAAGTCTCCTTGTCTTCTTTCCTCCTTCCAGATGACACACCTAGCACCTTCCTACCTGTCTCCCTGATCACTTTGGCTGTAGTAGTCCAGTCATCTGGAAGCACCTCCTGACCACCTAAAGCCTGTCTCAACTCCTCCCTGAAAACCGCACAGCACTCTTCCTTTTCCAACTTCCACCACTTTGTCTTCTGCTCTGCCTTTGCTCTCTTCATCTTCCTCACCACCAGAGTCATCTTACACACCAGCATCCTATGCTGTCTAGCTACACTCTCTCCTACCACTACTTTGCAATCGCTAATCTCCATCAGATTACAGTGTCTACATAAGATATAGTCCACCTGTGTGCTCCTGCCACCACTCTTATATGTCACCCTGCCTCTTCTGAAAGTACGTGTTCACCACAGCCATCTCCATACTTTTAGCAAAGTCTACTAACCTCTGTCCTTCTGGGTTCCTTACCTGAAGACCAAACCTGCCCATCACTTCCTCATCCCCACTATTCCCTTCACCAACATGTCCATTAAAGTCTGCCCCTATCACCACTTTCTCACCTCTGGGAACACTCTGCATCACTTCCTCAAGCTCGCTCCAGAATCTGTCTTTCTCCTCTTGCTCACAACCTACTTGTGGAGCATAAGCACTAACAACATTCAACATCACACCTTCAATTTCCAGCTTCAGACTCATCAACCTATCTGACACTCTCTTTACCTCCAGAACATTCTTCACAAACTCCTCCTTCAGGATCACTCCTACTCCATTTCTCTTCCTGTCCACCCCATGATAAAACAGTTTAAACCCTGCTCCAATGCTTCTAGCCTTGCTCCCTTTCCACCTGGTCTCCTGGACACACAGAATGTCGACTTTCCTCCTCTGCATCATATCTACCAGCTCTCTGCCTTTACCTGTCATCGTACCAACATTCAAAGTCCCTACTTTCAGTCCTAAACTCCTGCCTTTCCTCTTCTCTCTCTGCCTACGGACACGCCTTCCTCCTCTAACACACCTTCCTCCTCTCCTTCTTTGACCAACAGTAGCCCAATTTCCACCAGTGCCCTGTAGGTCAACGGCACCGATGGCGGTCGTTGTTAACCCGGGCCCCGACCGATCCGGTATGGAAGTCATGTTAGTGATTCGCATATTGAATTTGGCAAAAGTTTTACGTCGGATGCCCTTCCTGACACAACCCTCTCTATTTATCCGGGCTTGGGACCAGCACAAAAAGTACACTGGCTTGTGACCTCCTGTGGCTAGATTACCCACACACTTCATTAATGTAGACTTTTAATCTGATGTGCACAATTAGAAGCCTGACCATGCTACGTGTTGATTATCTGATAATCTCATTTACTTATTAAAGTGTGGCTATAAAAATGTGTCAATAATGTAATACAATAAAATAATGATTAGTGCTTCAGCAAAATTTCAAAGTCCCAGCAGTCAACCAATCTAACTAGCATCCCATAATATAAGGTTGGGTTTCAAACCTTCCGACATGCAAAGCAAAGCAGTCATGTGATTGGTCAGAAAGCACAGCCCGTATCGCCAGTGACGTGATTCTCTGAAAACAATACAAGCCTATTGATGGTATATTCCAGATTAAGGAAAGCAGTATATAGGTAGGTATTTGTTTTCACACAGCTAGATCTGTTAAGTTGATTGCTTGTGTTTGTGTAAACAAAAATTTACATGTTTGTATGTGTTTCTAAAATAATTAGTGTGTGTGTGTGTGTGTGTGTGTGTGTGTGTGTGTGTGTGTGTGTGTGTGTGTCTGTGTGTGTCTGTGTGTGTAAAGGAAGTTTCTTACGAAGTATCACCAGAGCAAAACAAATGACTGTTGTCCCCAAAGTGCAATAATTAGTGATGTGTTTATTTTGAGTGTTTATGCTGCCTGTATGTCTCCTGTGTGTGTTGTCATGTTTGGTATTGTAAGTAAAAAATAAAATACTGTTTTTTAAAGTAAGTTGTAAATATGTGTGTGGGGTGTATGTGACATTTTTGGAAGCTCTGCTGTGTTTACCTGCTGTGTTTACCTGCTGTGTTTGTCTCCTCCTCTGTTGGTTAATCCAGTTAGTCCAGTTTGAGTGAAAGCAAAACTTCACTGACGGTAAAAAGAGGACTGTAAAACATTCTCAGGAGAAAAACACAGTAAGTCTCTAAATCTAAAGCTATAATATGTGAATGTTATGAATCTCCACTGGATGAAGAACAGTTCAGATGATTTTTACTGAAGTTGTAACTGACACAGTTTACTGTAGGACTTAATTTCACTGTTAGTGAATCGTGTGATGATACAGAGTTAGATTTAACACACCCATGTTGGACTGAAGTGAATGTGTGTGTGTGTGTGTGTGTGTGAGACTGTGAGTAAGTACCAGACCGTCACCAGAGGGAGACAGAGAGCTGCCTCAGTAATTAATGCTACCAGCTCCACCTGTGACTGGACTGTTTAAGGGCTGCTTACACGTATAGTTTTTTTTCTTGTGTAGTGACAGTGACAGCTCACATTTAATTTCATGAAGATGATTTGGAGATGAGGTGCGCTTCAGTGGGGTTCACTCCAGGTGAAAGATCATTTAGGTTGTGAACCTCACTTGTAATTTTGTAGTGTACACTCCCTTACAACACCAAACAAGCGATCACAAGTACAACCCCAATTCCAAAAAAGTTGGGACAGTATGGAAAATGTTAATAAAAATAAAGAGGAGTGATTTGTAAATGTACTTTGTCTTGTATTTAAACAAAAAATGTATATAAGACAAGGTACAGTGTGGGGAAAAAGTATTGGATCCCCTGCTGATTTTGTACGTTTGCCCACTGACAAAGAAATCGCTGTATGAACAGGAGATGAGACAACAAAAGAAGCTACAAAACTCTGCTGCTTTCATCTCCGCTGTTATAGCATCGCCTTTATCCATGATCCTAGCGGTAGAGAATTTTAACGTTCAGTGCGATTCCCAAACAGTCTTGTAATGATTATGTATCTTCTGGGTAGAGCAATGAGGCAGACAATTAGGCAGACCAGTATCTCTGTCCGGGACACACTGAGATTCACACTATAAATGTTATAGTGATCGGATCATAATGCATCTCCGAGACACATTGGACCCCGTTCACACCTGCACTTAGTGCTGTCCACTTACAATCAGATCACCCAGGACACAGGTTTGAACTGGACCACAGAGTCTACTAAAGATAAAATACTTGCCACTTCAGATTGGATTACCATCTGTCTGCTGTATTTCTTAGGAAATTGTAGAGCACTCACTACACACACACACACACACACACACACACACACACACACACACACACACACACACACACACACACACACATTCAGTTCTGTGTTCTGATATATCATTATTTCTCTCCCAGGCTGTGTCAGTGTAATCTCACAGAGGAAAGCTGTAGAGTTCTGTCCTCAGTTCTCAGCTCAAACTCCTCCAGTCTGAGAGACCTGGACCTGAGTGTCAATAACCTGCAGGATTCAGGAGTGAAGCTGCTCTCTGCTGGACTGGAGAATCCACACTGTACACTGGAGATACTGAGGTCAGATCATCACTTTCACACTGTGGATCCTGCATTTCTGATACAATATACAGTGCTGTGCAAAAGGTTTTAGGCACCCTATGTTTCAGGACAAACTTTGTTATAGATTTTTTATTTTATTATTTCTACATTATCAAGTCAGTACAAAAATATTTGGGCCCATGGACCCATTTCTGACATTTTCTATATGTGTTGCCATTTACCCCTCTTAATGCCAGGTTAGCTGGATTCAGCTTTGTTCCAATACTGTGATAGTTCAGTGTTTTCTCTTATGATTGAAATCCTGCTGGCAACAAATGAACTAAATCTGGTATGTTAATTTGCAGTTTATTTCAGAACATATTGGCTGTCAGTCCAAAAGGTTGAGACATTCAGTTTCACTTCAGTTCCTTTCTTAACGTTCTGTCAACTCTTACAGCAAGTACAGCTCCAGTAAGCTCCATAACTGGGATTGTAATTTGCTTGCGAGACGCCACTCTAGCTCCACCATGGACAAAGGCTACATGAAAAAACAAATTGTGTTGTCTGTGTGTTTTTCCTACTATATTACTTCCCCAAGAGTTTTTTGACTGATGATATTTTTAGTTTGTGATCTAATGAACCAATATCAGGATATATTTATTGCTAGAGACTTCAAAGCACTTCTGTGAGTCGCTCTGGAGAAGGGCATCTGCCATATGGAATAAATGTAAATGTACAGTGTCGTTGTTTGAGTAAAGTCTCAGATTACTTACTGTGCCATATCCATGTTGCTGGCATCAGAAAAGTTGTGTTGTATAGGTGCTCCAAATACAGTTAGTTTCACACAGCATGACACCTTAAAATCTTCCAACTTGTGAAGGTCAGCCACCCATCTTTTCCATTTGTCAGAAGCAGCTTGAGGTACTTCCTTGTCCCAGCCATGTTTCTTTCTACAGAGCTCTTGGAGGAGTAACTTGGCAGTAAGAATGAAAGAACAAAGAAAACCAAGTGGGTCATAGATGGAAATATTTTTAAGAGCAATAAAGTGTCACTAGCCAAACACCATAACAGTTCAAATGCTCTTTCCATTGGGAGTTTGTCCTTGTCCAAATCCAATTGTTTTACTTCATTGGCTCGGCCTTCCTTTGGTATGACTGAGAGTACTGCATGACTGTTGCTCACCCATTTATTCAGATGAAATCATCCTTTCTGACACAGAGCAGTCAGGTCTTTCACTAATTCTGTTGCATCATATCAGGAATTTTAAGAAATCATCACTGTAGAAGTTTTTCACAATTGTCACTTCTGGCCTGAAACTGTTCCTGTTGTCTCTGGCTGTTTGTCTCAGTGCAAAGTTTACACCAAAAATATGTACCAGCATTCAGTGTTCTACAGGAGGAACACTGACATCTCCTCCAGGCCACCATAGAAATCACATATGTTACATCTTGGCACCTTGACTTGATTAAACATGGTTTTTATGTCTGCCATTACTGCTACAGGCTCTACAGGATTCTTGAGATGACCCCAAAAAAGTGTGCTTGTCAAATCAAGACCCTACAGAGGTCCAGAACTCAATACCTCTGAATGGTGCACCACAATCAAAAACCACCCTAATGGTTCCTTTCTTGGGATGGTTTACACCATGGTGTGGCAAGTAAGAAACCTTTCCATCTGCACCTTTAAGTTCGTGTTGTGGAACCGTCTCGGTATATTCTTTATTTATTACTTCTGTAAAGTATTCTGTGTTCAGATCTGAATCTTTCACCTCTTTTGAACCATCTTCTCAGGTTCAGGAGACACTGCTATGCAACCTGCCAATTGTTAGGCATAATTGGGTCATCCTTCCTGAAGGGTAGTGAAGACTATAATATCCAACTTGCAGCTTCACTGATTGCTCTGCAGTTTTCATGAATCTTCTGTCTTTAACTGTTATTTCTTGTTTGTCTGCTGATTTTTTGCTGATTTTGCTGGTATTTACTCCTGAGAGACTCCGCCTCTCTAAGATACTCTTTTTATACCCAATCATGTTACTGACCTGTTACCAATTAACCTAATTAGTTGCAAAATGTTCCTCCAGCTGTTTCTTTTTATTAACACTTACTTTTCCAGCCTTTTGTTGCCCCCGTCCCAACTTTTTTGAGATGTGTTGCGGTCATCAAATTCAAAATGACCTTATTTTTTCCTTAAAATGGTACATTTCCTCAGTTTAAACATTTGATATGTTTTCTATGTTCTATTGTGAATAACATATGGGTTTATAATCAAATATATATACAACCCCAATTCCAAAAAAGTTGGGACGCTGTGTAAAATGTAAATAAAAACAGAATGCAATGATTTGGTAAAGTGGAAAGAAGTTGCTGTTTCACAAGGAAGCTTTTCAGATCATTCTGCCTTTAGAGTATTTGGTAAAGGCTGTCATTTTGTTGATGCTGCTGGAGTGTGTTTGGTTGAGGTGTGTTTGGTTGAGGTGTGTTTGGTTGAGGTGTGTTTGGTTGAGGTGTGTTTGGTGAGGTGTGTTTGGAGACTTCTGCTGCTTCCGATCCTCTGGCTGAGCAGTGCTGCTGGTTTGATCAAACTTTAACATAATTTTACATTTAACATAACATTTTTTGTTTTATTTTTGAGCTACATTAAATGTAGAGAATATAAGTGAATTTGACTTGTTTTCATTTAATGTACATGCAGTGACGCTTTGTGACACTCAATGAACAGGTAATAATGGAGAGATCCAGGCAGAGGCACACAGACAAGAGGAAATTTTTTAAAAGTCTGGCAAGATGATTTTTTTATTTACTGAAGTCAATTCAAAGGCAGTATGTCTAGTCTGCAAACAGTCAGTTGCTGTTTTGAAAGAGTACAATATCCGTCGTCATTATGAAACAAAACATTCTTTAGCTTTCTCAAAGTACAGCGGCGAGGCACGAAAACAGAAGGTTAACAAGCTGCTTGCTAAACTTCGATCTGAGCAGAGCACACTGCTACGTCCTTCATCAGCTCAAGAAAGTGCCACACGGGCCAACTATCAGATTTCTGCACTAACTGCTAAAAGTGGAAGAGCCTTCACTACTGGAGAGTTCATCACAGAATGCCTTGCAGTGGCTGCAGAAGCAGTGTGACCTTCTCAGATACGAATGTTCTCGCAAATCAGCTTGTCAAGGAATACCATTACCCGACGAATAGAGGGCATGGCACAAGACATCGGTGAGAAAATCAAGGCAAAAGCAGCTGCCTTTTCTGCCTTCTCAATAGCTTGTGACGAGAGCACCGATATATCTGATTCCACACGGCTGTTGGCATTTCTACATGGAGTAAATGAAAATTTACACAGGAGCTGGCTGGCATTGAGACTCTTTCTGGTACTACTAAAGGAGACGATCTTTTTTTATGCTGTTGAGAGAGTGTTGAAGAAGAATGAATTAAAGTGGGAGAATATGGCTGGCGGACTGATGGAGCCCTGGCAGTATAGGGAGGAAATCTGGTTGGTGTCTCAGAAAGTCGGTGAATGTGGGGGGAAAGTGGTAAAGTACCACTGTATTTTACATCAGGAACAGCTATGTGCCAAATCCATCAGGCTTGTGGATGTGATGCGTGACGTCGACAAAACTGTCAATGATCTACGCTCCAAGGCGCTGTCTCACCGGCAGTTCAAGGTACTGTTGGATGAGATGGATGCGCAATATGGTGATGTGTTGTACCACTAGGAGGTTAGATGGCTGAGCCGAGGAAAAGTTCTCAGGAGATTTTTTGATCTGCATGATGAGATCAGAGCTTTTCAGGAAAGCAAGAATGGTAATATTCAAGTGCCCACGGATAAGAAATGGCTTTCTGACCTGGTTTTCTTTGTGGACGTCACAGAGCTGCTCAGTGTTTTGAACGTTCTGCTTCATGGAAAAGACACCCAGCTTTTTGATCATGTCAGAGCCTTCACACTAAAACTCCTGCTGCTCAGAAGACATCTCTCAGCAGGTAGCATTCACAATTATAATATTCACAATATTTTTATGTGCAGTTATTATAATAATTATATTTAGTTTGCATTTATATCCAGTGGTGTCAGCTTTGGTATTTTTGTTAATCAAGCTGATAAAATTTGTGTTAAAGTTCTCTTAAATTATCATGGATTCATTTCCTTCTTTTGTCAGTTATTTATTCTATTTCCCTCCCTCAATTTTTACATGCCTGCTTTTCTCTTCTTCCACTCCCAGTGTCACGCTGTTCCTCCCTCTCTCTCTCTCTCTCTCTCTCTCTCTCTCTCTCTCTCTCTCTCTCTCTCTGTCTCTCTCATCCCCACATTCAGGGAATTTAGCCCATGTTCCCTGTATTAGAGAGGCAGGCATGATGAAGGAGAAGGTACCCGAGTATGATGGTGTTCTCAGCAACCTTATCCAAGAGGTTGATGCATTGAGGACTTCAGACACAGTGCTACTGACTGTGAGTTGTTTGCTCAACCCTTCACCATCAGTGTGGACACAGTCAGTGATGATCTTCAGATGGAACTAATTGAGCTTCAGTGTGATTCAGAACTCAAACACAAGTTCAGGTCCCTTCCCTTGACAGACTTCTATAAATGTGTCCCAGCAAACAGGTACCCAAAGATGTGGAAACAGGCACAAGTGATGCTGTCTCTGATTGGCAGTACCTACCTCTGACAGCAGACTCTCAGCCTGATGAACTTGAACAAGTGTAAAGTGAGAAGCAAACTAACTGACCATCACCTACATAATATCCTGACTTTGTCAGTAAGTCAGCTGCAGCCCAATTGGAAAAACTTTTGAAAAATAAGGACTAGCTTCATGTCTCTCATTAGAGGTCACTGATATTGCAAGCTTATGTATTGCTTATAGCTTGAATAGCTGTATTAGGCATTGAACTCTCTTGTACTATAAATGGGATTGTTTCTATCTTTTCATCGTAATATACGTTTCATTGAACTATAAAACTGTGAAAATAAAACTGCATTAGTTAAGCAGGTTACAGAGTAATGTTTTCTATTTATTTATTTAGTTTTAAATATTACGAAATCATATCAACATGGCAACTTTAATTTTAATATAATACAGTTTGGTATATTGCAGCGTTTACTTTCGGCCCACAGCCCTCAATCATGTTTGATTTTTGGCCCTTCATAGGAAATAAATTTGGGCACCTCTGATGTAGTTTGCGTTACCATTTTCTACATTTTTGAGATAATCAGTTTTAGCTTTTGTGGTTCCTGTTTCAGCTTGAAGTTCTAATGTCTCTCCTTTTCCTGAGTTGTTCACTTTGTTTTTGAAGGTGCTCCTGCTTCTCCTCAAGAGCATGATTTTGAGACAAAGCAGCTGCTTTGGCCAGTAAAGCTGCCCTCTCCTCTTCAGCACAGATTCCAGCAGAACATGTGGATGATACACTGGTGTGAATGTTCTAGAGCTGCCAGTTCTGCTGGACATTTTGCTCACAGAGGACACTGTTGAAGCATTATCATCTGAAATAGTGTGTTTAAAATCAGAAGATGTAATTTGAGCACCATTGGGGGACTCAGGATTTTCTATCGCAGACAACCATTTTGACACATTGGAAAGAAAGGCATTGATTTGTTCAAGTTTTGGTTGATACCAGGTTTTCACATCCTCATTTTAATCTTCATCATAAGACTGTGTCCTCTGTGTGTGTGTGTGTGTCTGTGTGTGTGTGTGTGTGTCTGTGTGTGTGTGTGTGTGTGTGTGTGTGTGTGTTATGCCATTTAAACAGTATGTGTTATTAATATTTTGTATAAACACCGTTGTGCATTCGTGTTTCTCTGTCAGGTGATCAGATGGATCACGTGTCCTTACTGATGCAGTTTGAGCATCTGGACCTTCACAAACAAAACACATACATGCCCAAAGACCTGGAGCTGCTAATCGCTACAGCGAGCTCCATCATTTTAGCCTCCAGACATGTTAACTGCTACTGCAGAGCAAAACCCACTTTAGTTCTCGAGAGTTCATGATTGAAGTAAATTTACTGCAATCAGTTCATCTATAATTATAAAAACAAACCAAAAAAAACAAAGTGTCATTAAAGTGAGAGGTTTATTGTTCAGTTGGAAAAAGAGGAGGGCGGTTACTAAGGGTCAAATCCAGAGTCGACAACTTAAGATAAAAAAGATGCATCAGTATTTACATGGGGAAAGTTCTCTGTATTCAGACTCGTGCTATGCAGCTGCTGAACGTGAGGTTTCTGAGTGTAGAAGATATTTTAGTGAATTACCTGAAAAACCTGCCAACCTCTGTGATGTGTGGAGTGAACAGAGAGCGTGAGGACGGCTGACCTGAGCGTGCAGAGCAGTATCGGCGAGCGTGGTCATCAGGATAGAGCATGAGGTGACGTGAACCTACACACACGAGGGGACTCACGAGTATGGAGCAGTGAAGCAAGCGTTCAGAGAGAGAGACCGTCACGTGTGAGAGCACTTCAGCTCCGAGCACTGAGCACCAAGACCTACGCCGTTCCTCATAGTGAGTAACCGGGATCCATAATTTATATCCTGGGTATGGTCCAGCTTTATGGAGAAGTTGGGGGTAACAGTGAGCTTAATGTCAGGATATCACCCTCAAGCCAACAGCCAGGTAGAACGAGTCAACCAAGAGATCGTCTGGTTGCTGCGCACTCCACAGACTACATCTTCCAACATGCTTCAAAGCCTACGGACATGTCCGCCATGAAATACACTTCCCAGAACACAAAAACACTGCCTCATTCACAATCATCGGACTTCTGATCAGGCAACCTGATCCCAATTACACACACACACACACACACACACACACACACACACACACACACACACACACACACACACACACTCACACATAAAGTAAACATTCAGTTCCTTGTGTCTTTGTATTTTGCTGCCTGATTTATTCTGGTTCTGACTTTGACTTTGTTTACTGATGACATATTTTGGCTCTTTCTCTGATATCCTGTTTGTTGATCACCTGACTTGTGCCTGTTTCTTGTTTTTTACTCTGCCTTACGTTTTTGGATTTGTTGCATGTTGCCGTCTCTCAACTGGAACTCAAGTCTCTCTCTCTTTCTCCAAGTACTGTCTTTTCTTCATGTTCTTCTTCTTCCGGAGCTTCTGGAACCACTTTGGACCAAAGTTCTTCAGCCTCTTATCAACTTCCTTGAGCTCCTCCATCATCTCACGATCCATATCCCTTGCTTTTTGCTTAAGTTCTTCCACGGTTCCTTTCAGGGCCTCCACCTCTACTGTTATCTCCTCCAGCATTTCTTCCTTTTCAAGAATCACTTGGACCAATACGTCACAATGTTTTATCACAATGTTTTTTCATTAAAGCTGCATTTGCATCTGAGTCTCTCTAATGTGACAGCTACGAATTAAACAACAAACAAAAAATACGACAGATGAAACGGAGCTACAATTTAAATGTCTAACAAAAATCTGATCAGGATAAAGTGCTTACTGAAGATGAATGAATGAATTCATGCCCAGAAAAGACAAACTACCAGCGACACGAGTGACTTGTCTCTCGTTAGTGTTAACATAGGGTCTGTGCTCAGGGCTCTTCAAACTGAGTTCTCTTACATGAGACAGTTTCTCTGCACGCTCGCTTCACCACTCGCTGCCCGTCAGTACCTTCGTGTGTGCACGCAAATCCACGTCACTTCACGCCCTCTCTTAATGGCCGCACTTGCTGATGCTGCTCTGTGCGCTCAGGTCGGCCGTCCTCACGCTCTCTATTAATGGAACCATTTAAACACCACAGAGGTGTGAACTATACACAGCTCATTTCAATAAATGTTCTTGTCAGAAAATCCAGTTAAACACCTGCACAGCACGAGTCTAAATCTACTGAATCTACTCGTGTATCTTCTGAACTGAAGCGACTCTGAACTCGACCCAAAGTATAAATCTTTCGGTGTTTCACAGATTCTTCTTTCTCCTCATCTTCCTCGTTTTCTCAGATTTCCACTCTCACCAAAATCTGATGCAGTTCCTCCTCCATGTTCTCCCTCTCCTTCTCAAACTTGAGCACCATCTTCTCCTTTTAAGGCTGAAACCTTTCCTCCACCGGAGCCTCTTCTCTCATCTGAGCTTCTGTGGCCTTGCTCTGTCTCCACTGGATCTTGAGTCTCTCTTACTCTTTCTCTATCTGCTGTCTCCCCTTGTTGATGTCCTGCATCCAGAGCTTCTGAAACCACTGTAGGGGAGAACGTTTCAGCTTCTTATCAACTTTATTGAGTCCCTCCATCTTTCCTGCTTTCTTCTTCAGTTCTGCAGTTCCTTTAGAGTCCTCCATCTCTTCTGTTATCTCCAGCATATTCTCCAGAATATTCTGCTCCAACCTTTCCTTTTCAGCCTGAAATGGTGTCCTCAGTTCATTCATTTTTTCCACCATAAACTCTTCTATGGCCTCTCTCTCTCTCTTTACGAGCTTGAATCTCGCTTGATTTTTCTCCTTCTCCATGTTCTCTCTCTCTGTATTAAGCTCGAGTGCCATCCTCTCCTTTTCTTCCTGAAGCCTTTTCTTCATTTCAACCCTTTCCTTCACCAGAGCGTTAATCACGTCTGTTGTCTGAACTTCTCTGGCCCTGCTCTCTCTCAGCTGGAGCTCCAATCTCTCTTGCTCTTTGCTCTTTCTCCTGTTATACCTCTTTCTCTGAAATTTGTCTGTCACCAATCCATCAATCGCTAACTGTCTCTTCATTTTAAGCCTTTGCTTCACCAGAATATTAATCACTTCAGTGGACCGAGCTTCTCTGGCTTTGCTGTCTCTCAACTGGAACTCGAGTCTCTCTATCTCTTTCTCCAAGTACTGTCTTTTCTTCAAGTTCTTCTTCTTCTGGAGCTTCTGGAACCACTTTGGACCAAAGTTCTTCAGTCTCTTATCAACTTCCTTGAGCTCCTCCATCACCTCACGATCCATATCCCTTGCTTTTCGCTTAAGTTCTTCCACGGTTCCTTTCAGGGCCTCCACCTCTACTGTTATCTCCTCCAGCATTTCTTCCTTTTCAAGAATCATTTGGACCAATACGTCACAATGTTTTATCCAGCCGCCTTTAACTATCTGCTGCCTTCTCTCCATTTCATCCCATCTCTCTTTCTCCTTCTCCATGTTCCTTCTCTCTTCCTCAAGCTGGAGCACCAAGCTGTCTTTATCAGCCTGAAATGTTCTCCTCATTTCATCCCTTTCCTTGACCAGAGCCTCCATCTCTTCTCTCATCTGAGCTTCTCTGGCCTCACTATCTCTCCTCTGGAGCTCGAATCTCTCTTTCTCCTTCTCCATGTTCCTTCTCTCTTCCTCAAGCTGGAGCACCAAGCTGTCTTCATCAGCCAGTAACCTTCTCTCCATTCCATCCTTCACCAGAGCCTCCATCTCTGTTCATTTAAATGATAAATCATTAAAAAACAACATGAGAAAAACATGAATAACAGTTAATACAACAGAAATATTAATAACAATAAAACACTTGGTTAACAATTAAATAAAGATATTACTCTCATCATCTGCTCTTATTTTTTTTTTAAACACAAATTAAAATGATGAAATTGAAGTAAAATCAGGTCTTCACTGTGTTAAAGCTTTTCTCCTCCACATTAGTAACATCTTTAGTCTAACTTCCTTCTGGTCACATGACCTCCAATTACACAGAAAACTTGTTTTATCCAAACAAATATTTTTCTCCTGCTCACCTGAACGTCCTTTTAGCTTCTCTGTCATTTCTGCAAACTTATAAACTCGTAGGCGATTAATCTTCAGCTTCGTCTGAACACAGTGCGCACAGTGTGTGTGAGTGTGTATGTGAGTGTGTGTGTGTGTGTATATATATGAAAGAGAAATGTTCCGGTTCTGGTTCTGGTACAGAATCAGAACACCTACATGGCATCATTCCGTGACTTCTACTTTCGGTGACCACGTGTTCCCCACAGACACACGTGTTGTGATAATACACACCTAACACTGTTCCACTGCTGCTAATGCTTTTCTCTTCTTTTAACATTTTTTATAACAAACTTAAAGAAGAATTAAAAAGAATAAAGTAATAAAATACTCACACCCTTGTCTGCTGCATTTTTACACTTTATTTACTTTTCACCCCTAAATGTTTCTGTGTATTGATGATATTTAGCACTGAGACGGGATGATAAACGAACTAATGCATAAAAACCCCATAAAATACTCCAGTTAAAGTTGTTTCCACCCTAACAAACCATCATCACACCTCTTTCAAAGTGAGCGTTTATGACTTTAGTTTAACGTGTGAATTGTTTTTATATTTACTCGTTCTTACGGATTTTAAAAATCTACAGCAATCAGTTTTGCAATTCTGTTGCAATAGTGTGATTTCTCATGAGGAAAATATGTAGTGTTAATTGGTGTTAATTAGATTGAGAATATGTTAATACACATTTAAAATACCATTAATAGCCATATATTCCAGTCCTTTCGGGTCTCTGCAGAAATGTAGATGTGTCCTGAGTTTGATTTGGGACACCGCTGGTTTTTTTAAGCTGGAGCCGATACGGCCAGTTTGGGAAAAAGTAACAATAAGGAAGCTGGATAATAATCTTTCTTGGAGCTGATGAAGATGAGGCTACCAGTTTTAACCAGTGATGGTGTTTCAGCAGCTGGTAGCTGGTCAGGACCAAGCTGCATTTTCCAGGCACTGATGTTACAAAATAAAAAGAAATAAATATCACAAACAACATATTTTGTTTCTTTTTTGCTATTTACTTTTTTTGCTATATGTCACCGCCATCTGACATCATCTTCTGGCTACCTGACTGGAATTATCTTCAACCGACCTGGACTTTAAATCTCAAGAACTGAAGCGAAGACAGACAGCACTTGAAAAGACTTTGTCTTTATGCAAATGAAACCGTGTTGTCCATTGAAGATGCAACTGCACACATGTTACATATTGAACAAGGATGTTTTAGCAAAAATAGGAAATGATTTAAATGTAATTAATGAGGATAGAGTTAGACTGAAATATCATGATCGTAAAATAACTGGAACTGAAACGTAAGGATGAATAATAAGTGGAGAGCCAGAAGTAACATAAGCCTGCACCCCCTCTAGCAGGAGGTTTTTAGTAAGATGTCAGTAAAAGGTCCTGACAATCTCTGTGCCTGCAGAACACAGAGAGCTCCAGCCTGGTTAAACCACAGCATGGGCTAATTTTGAATCTTCTCAGATGTCGCTGAGTCACTCAGATGAGCAGTTTTTCCCTGTTATAAATGCAGGGGTTAAACAGTGTTCAGACAGAGCTAGAGAAATCATCAGCTATTAGATAGCTGTGAGACCTTTAAAGACTTCTCTCTCCAAGCATTTATTATAAAATATTTGCTTGTCTACTTCTGCTCTCACATAGTCTCTAGATAGAGTAAAGATGTATATTTTCTGAGTCAGTAAAAGAATAACATTCAACACTTTATAACAGTGAGTGAATTTTCTTAGACTTTATATTCTTCTGATATAAAGCCTCTGCTATCTAGCATCACGCCATTAGGGTCTGATGAGAAACATTCAGGTCAGAAGTCGCGCTAGAGCGGTCTTCCTCTCAGAGAGATCCCTTTGGTTATTTTATTTCTCTTAAGTTTTATTTTACCTCTGATATAAAGTCCCTGCTATTCTAGCACATGCCACAGGGCCTGGCAGAAATATCCAGGTCGAAAGCTAGAGGGTCACTCCTCTGAAGTTTATCTTTTATTATTTTGTATTTACCAAATTATGAGTAATCAAAATTATTGTAAGACATTAATAAACCGAAGTCAAGTTTATTGACGATTCAAAAAAACCACAGATCTTTGAGATGTTTGACTGATTTTTCGCTTTCAGACTTAGATGGAGGACTCATATTTCACAGAACCAGCATCCAGCTTCATCCACAAACCCAGGAGTAGAAGTGGTGGAAGTGACTGATCCAGAGAGGACCAGCCCCTAGGAGCAGATTGTTCTATCCTTTTTCAAGCCCAGAGCACGTGGATCCAGGACTTGGTGAGAGTACCTTCTCAATGATATGCTTTACTGGTGTACAAAAAGAGTTAGTGGTAACTGGGATCACCCCTTTGAGGTGTTTTTTGTCTATTTTAGGCCAGAATTCTACAACTAACACCCACAATGACACACAGAGAGTGTGTATGTGGCCACCAGGTAAAAGATAAAGAGAGTTTGGGGTATTGGTACTGTAAGTGGTGAGAACAATTCTGGGTTCTTGCACTGTAAATTCATCTGGTCCAATTCTTAAAGGTAAATAACATTGTATGTCTATTTCCTGTGAGTTTGTGTTTTAATTTAAAAGAATATCAGCTTAATATTATTTTCTTTTAAACAGACTTGTTATCATGTCCCTATCAACACACAAACACCAGCCCAGCCCAGCACATGTCCCATGTGAGTCCACATGGGTCCCAAATGGAGCTTGAAACTGGGGCCCATGTGGACAGTCCAGTGAGGCCCCACCATCTTCTACTGTCCTCAGTTTCCACACTGTCCCCACATGCAGATGCCTATATGGGCTAATGATGGGCCAAGCATGTGGCTCCTTGCCCATGTAAACAGTGTGGCCCCACATGGAGTGTAATGTGGGTTATTATGAGAACAGCAACATGCTGGGTACACAGAGGGTCACCTGCATGGGCTGTACACGTGGGGCACCGTCTGGGTAGTTATGCAGGTGGCTGCATGGACTACTTTATTTTACTTTAGTACCTGCTTTTAACTAAGGAAAACATTACACAGAATAAACGAATCCATAAATACAGTTAACTTTTATATTTAAAAATGAACAGCACATCAACAACAATGATACAATTATCATTTATCATATTAATAATAGGACACAAATGTCTATACACCAACACAATATCTATATTGTAACAGTTTAATAATCTTTATATTTAATGAGTGTTTATTCAATTATTTTAATTATCTTACAGCTTAAAAAATTAAAAGTATTTTTCATAAAGGTCTCTCTAATTTAACAACTTAGTAATAATAGTAACAATAATAACAATAATAACAATAATCTGTTTTTTTCTTAAATATAGCAGTAATGTTATTCAATGATATAAAGAGCTATAGTTTAATAACAGTCAAATTTCTCTAACTTTGCTCCGAAAGTCCATCAGAATGTGTGAAGGAGGAGGAGAAATATTCAGCCATCAAAAAGCCCATTAGGGGATTCCTGCAAGAAAAAGGGAAGAAATATTCATATATTATGTACACAGTTACCCAGTGTTCCAGATAACAGGGATACAGTTTAAGTTGTGAAAATCCAAAACTAACTCTTACCACTGAAACTTACCTGGTAGACGCTGTGGTTCATGTGTTGCATGGTTCCTCCTCCATCAATGACCCTGTTCACCACTCTGAGACCAAGAAGCTTTTTCACCATCTTTAAGCGTGTGTTAATGTTGTTTCTTCAAGCACCTTCAAGAAAGAACAAATTCAGACATGAAGATCAGTAATGTGCCAGTCTGGGTACATAAGCTGGACAGCCTACATGTAATTTTTTAGAACAAAGTGATGGCATCAAAAGTTAGTCTCCGAGGCCGTAACCCGATTGTCACGTGAAACTGTAGCTTTCTGTTTGCCACCACATCTCATTATTTAAGAGAACAAAGACGCTGCCAGAGACGGCAGCGCAGATACAAGATCCACACTTACTTCATGCCCTACTTCATTAAAACCCCACTGTGTATAGGAACAGATCTTTAAACTGAAAGAAAACAGACACTATCGAGCATCGGGCAAAACGGCCTCATGACTTAAAGCGCATCGAACAAAGCGGCCTCATGACTTAAAGGCATCGGGCAAAATGGCCTCGCGGCGTAAAGGCGCCGGTTAAGCGGCCTCATGAGTTTGGGTATCAGGCAAAACAGCCTCATGTCTTAAAGGCATCGGGCAAAACAGCCTCATGTCTGCGCTGCATCGGGCAAACGGCCGATACAAGACTTTAGTCTGGAACGCGTTTTCATTTGATGCTTCTTCTCGGAGGCAGCTTTGCCCGATGCCTTCACGCCAGGAGTGCCTTGTCTTGCCCGATGCCTTTACGCCAGGGAGGCTGTTTTGCCCGATGCCTTTACGCCAGAGGCTGTTTTGCCTGATGTCTTTACGCCAGGAGGCAGTTTTGCCCGATGCCCAACTGTATGAGACTCCTGACACCTGGCTATAGTTTTTCCTGACTCCTGAAGCCTTTTTAGTCTGGAGGCGCGATGCCGCTTTGTCATATGGCTGAGAACTGACGCTGAGGTCTGGGGATGTCCCATTATGTACACCACCGCACTGAGCCCAGACAGCACCCCAAGCCCTAAATAAGCAAATAACAAATGTAAACAATAGTCTCAGTGTCTTGCTACATACCAGAAACTGTAAACAATCCACAAATTAAATATATGAGTACAGCTACACAATACAAGTGGAAGTCCAGTAAGAATGCAAACACACAATCACAGAGATATACAGCTGAAGTTAAACGATTTTGAGTCAACTGCAAAAATATGAAAACCCTCGCTATTACACACGTAATAACGCTTAACAATATTCATTTTTAAGTCAACTGTCCCTTCTCGGATTTTAGCTTCAGCTAACGAACAGCCCGCTTTAGCATCAACTGGAAACGCAGTGAAAGTCTCCCAAATTATAGATCTCTATATCAGATATTTAGCACACTGAGACACACAGTAATGCAGTGAAAAGTTTATTTCCTGTCTTCAGGTTACACATTGTTCTGTTCAATGGTTAAAACTCTCTATTCTGATGTCACAAACGACTTTCTACTTCTTCTTAACAAAGCTTCCACATAAACAAGTCACACTTCTCGTACAGAAAGCGGAGCTGGACCAGTGCAGTAATGCACGACGCCTTTTCAGAGCCTCTGATGCGAACACGGCGCCATCTTGTGTAAATGACCAGCCATTTTTGTATAACTAACCTATTGAGCTTCAATTAGCATGAGCTAATATTAATATGCTCACTGAGAAACTGCCCAGAAACATAAAACATGTTATTTAAAGCTATTTACAACTCCAGACCAATATGTTATGTTTTAAAGCCAGCAAACTGGCATAATAACTGCTGAAAATCAGACAAAATATTCATTTTAAGCTCATGCTAGTTGAAATTTGGACTGTGCTAAGCTAAACAATCTGTTCAGTAGCATGTGTTAGCTAGGAAAGCTTCTGTGTTTTTTTCTAGCAGGAAATGGGGTGTAAAAAATAATAGTGAAAACACAGGAAGATGTAAACCTTGGGCTGTGTATGTCAAATTTAACATGTTAAATTTAACTCAGAAAGGATAGGTATTAATATCTACATCTCGGCTAAATTCATTTATTGGTAGATTTAATCTTAAAGCTAACCGGCTAGTTAGCCGGCTACTAGCTAGCTGTCTTAGCCTTAAACGTATGTATCTGTATCTCTTATTAAACTACAGAAATGTCACTGTACATTGAGATATAAAAATAAACATTACTTACCTTATTAATGTGCAGTAGTGCTCCAGCAGTGAACTGCTGCTCACTCCACTGAGAGAGAGAGAGAGAGAGAGAGTTTTTCCCATGGTGGAGGGGAAACACTCAGCTCC
>CM042564.1:827500-928641 GCA_023630585.1 Cranoglanis bouderius | reverse complement strand
ACCATATAATTGGAAGGATATCTAAATCAACAAAATATGTAAACCTTTGCATAAAACCAAAACTCATTATACAATCTAAACACTGATAAATACTATTTGTAATCAGTGACAATTTGTTATGAAAGGAAATTTTTTTAAAAATTGGAATAATCTCTTGAAATAATAGGATTTAGTAAAGATTTCGCACTTAACCTAAATAAAACTAATTCCCATCTTACGCAAAATAAAGCTGATAAACACCTACACGGTGCAAAAAGGACCCACAATACTGTTAATGTACTTATGAATCAGGTAGAATTCTAACTGAAAATATTTTAAGTACTAAGTTAAAGAAAACAAAATATTTTTGTGAAGAAGTGTTCTGATATCATTTCTCTCCCAGTCTGTCTAAGTGTAATCTCACAGAGGAAAGCTGTAGAGGTCTGTCCTCAGTTCTCAGCTCAACCTCCTCCAGTCTGAGAGAACTGGACCTGAGTTGCAATTATGCCCTGAAGGATTCAGGAGTGAAGCTGCTCTCTGCTGGACTGGAGAATCCACACTGTAAACTGGAGATACTGAAGTAAGATCACTTTGCATATACATTTTTAAAGTTGCAGTAACACACTTTTTTTTTGGTTAAAAATGAACAGAAATCAATTATTGAGCAAATACATAAAAGATCAGTGCTCAAAACTGTCTCCTTATATTACCACGACTCTCAACAGTAAGCTTATAATAATGATTTATAATTTGAGCTGTCGGGTCGGATTTCACCGGAAATGTCAGTTTGACGTCATTTGTCTTTGTGTGGTTATGTCACGTCCGTAAACAGAAAGAAGAAGTCCTGGCTACTATATCGTGTATGTGGGTGCTGAGGATGGTGGAGTGTCTGTAGGTTGTTCTTACAACAGTTGCATAGAATTTAAATTTGTCATCTAGATGACTGCCGTTTAGAAATATACAGATTAAAAGCAATCATTGTTGACATCTGGATAATAATAAAATAAGTTCTTTTTGAGACGTGAGCTTCTGTTCATGTCTCCCCATGTCTGTTTGAGTTTTCTCCAGGTTCTCTGGTTGGATCTGTTAAGATAAATTGCCCCTAGGTGTGAATGGGTGTGTGAATGAATTTGAACGGTGCCCTGTGATGGACTGGTGTCTCATTCAGGTTATAGTCCCACCTCACACCTAGTGTACCTGGGTTAGACTCCAGATCCACAAGGACACTATTCAGAGTAAAGCAATTACTGAAAGTAACTGAGCAAATATGCGTAATCTCATCGGCCAAGAAATTGAATCTGGGGAGAAGATAAATATTTCAACAAGAAAACAGTCCCAAACTTACATCCAAATTAATTCCAGAAGACCTTGCCAATCTCCTGACCTGAATCCCATTGAAAATCTATGGAGGACTTTGAAATTGCAAGTCCATCAGCAGGACTGTCATGACCTGGAGGAATTAAGAACTGCACAAAGCTAATTAAAACAAACAATTAACACAAACAAATTAAATTAAATTATTTTAATTAATGGCATATTTTTTTCCAGATCAAGTAGAGGAAAAAATTATGGAATCACCTTGTAATTTGCAATTCTAAAACAAATACCAGCAAAAGTCTAAAAATGCTAATTAGTCTGCAGTTAAACGAGAGTGCTTACACACCTTAACGAGCTGTTGGACTTGGCTAATTGAAAGGAAACTTGGCCCCAACTAGAGAGTTGTCAATTGAAACAATGGAAAGGATTATAAAACTCCTTTAAGAAGGGAATCCAACACGGAGTGTGGCAGAAGATGTCGGTTGTTCCCAGTCAGATGTGTCTAAAATTTGGTGCAAGTGTAAACAAAATGGGAAGGTTATAAAAGGAAAACATACAGGTCGACTGAGGAAGACGTCAAAGCATCAGGATAGAAAACTCAAAGCAGTTTGCCTTGAAAATAGAAAATGCACAACAAAACAAATGAAAAACAAATGGGTGGAAACAGGAGTCAATGTTTGTGACACAACTGTAAGAAATCGGCTGAATGAAATGGGATTTACGTACAGAAAAGCCAAACGAAAACCAGCACTAACACCTAAACAGAAGAAAACAAGGTTACAGTGGGCTAAAGAGAAGCGATCACGGAGTGTGGATTATTGGATGAAAGTGATGTTCAGTGATTAATCACGAATCTGCTTTGGCCAAGGAGACGATGCTGGAACTTTTGTCTGATGCCGTTCTAATGAAGCATTTAAAGATGACTGTCGGAAGAAAACGATAAAATTTCCACTCATTTATAATATGGAGTTGCATGTCAGGTAAAGGACCAGGGGAGCTTCGAACATTTTGGACACTTTTCTTATTCCATCAATAGAAAATATGTTTGGTGATGATGGTCATTGTTCAGGATGATGATGCATCTCGCCACAGAGCAAAGAGTGTTAAAGCTTTTCTTCAGGAAAGGCAGATCAACTCAATAACATGGTCAGCAAACAGTCCGGATCTCAATCCCATTGAAAATTTATGGTGGAAATGAAAAAAATTGGTCCATGACAAGTCTCCATCCTGCAAAGCTGATCTGTCAACCGCTATTCGAGAAAGTTGGAGATGGAGAATATTGTTTTTCCATTAGTGAAGTTCATTCCTCAAAGAATTCCAGTTGTCATAAAAACCAGAGAAGGAGCAACAAAGTACTAATTGTGATTTTGTTTGTTGATGATTCCATAACTTTTTCCTCAACATTGAGTGATTCCATATTTTTTCCTCTACTTGATCTAGAAAAGATATGCCATTAATTAAAATAATTTAAGTTAAGACATTTTGTGTAAAGTTGAAGTGTTTATATGTACTGGAATTATATTAATAACAAAAACAAAAGTGCTGAATACTTATTTCCCCTCACTGTAAATACACAGATAAATGCTGTACACACATATTCAGGTGTCAGTGTTCTGATATTTCATCATTTCTCTCCCAGTCTGAGTGAGTGTGGTCTCACAGAGGAAAGCTGTAGAGTTCTGTCCTCAGTTCTCAGCTCAAACTCCTCCAGACTGAGAGACCTGGACCTGACTTACAATAACCTGAAGGATTCAGGAGTGAAGCTGCTCTCTGCTGGACTGAAGGATCCACACTGTACACTGGAGATACTGAAGTAAGATCATCACTTTCACACTGTTTTCACACATTGTCTGTTTATGAGCATAATTTTAATAAAGCAGCACTAATAAAGCAAATACATGACAAATAATAATAAACACAATGGGATGTGGAGAGCATAACTGGTGTGTGTGTTTGTGTGTGTGTGTGTGTGTGTGTGTGTGTGTGTGTGTGTGTGTGTGTGTGTGTGTAGGTTGGTAGGCTGCAGTATTACAGGTGAAGGCTTTGCTGCTCTGGTTTCTGCTCTGAGGTCAAACACCTCATCACACCTGAGAGAGCTTCATGTGTACTGGAATAAACCAGGAGAACCAGGAGTGAAGCTGCTGTCTGATCTAATGAAGGATCCACTCTGTAAACTGGAGATAATACGGTGAGTTACTGTTTTACTGTCTGTTTATACACACACACACACACACACACACACACACACACACAGATGTGACAGTATTCACTGTGATTATAGATTTGCATGTAGAATAAACTCTGTGTTGTACTGAATATTTCATTGAATCATCCGTTAGTTGATAGTTTACTGTGTGTATTTGTACTATAAATACTGAACACAGGAAATGCTGAACATTTAAAACAGCTTAAAGATTCTACACTCACACACTGTATGATGTGTTTGGGTCAGTGGGAGTGTACCAGTGTTTCACTATAAATGTCTGAGTGACTGATTCTTGCTCTTTTCCCTTCTGTACAGGTTGGAGCAGTTTTTTAGTCTCAGACGCAGATGATTATGAGGATAAACATGATGCAGTACAAAGTGTTTTAAAGAACAGCTGCGAGAGCTGAAACTCTGACCTCTTACTTTTCTCATTTATTGATAATCATGAAGTTAAGATTTTGCTTTTGTAATGTTTTGATCTGCTTTATCAGATGGTGTATGTAAGAATGTACCTGTCAGAACTTTTATTTTCTCCACTGTTTCATGTTTACAAACAATCAGAGAAGCAACAAAATAAATCTACATGTGTAAATCTAATATAATGTAGCTAAAATACATAAAATGAACAATAATTAATCTTTTTTTATTAACATTTTTAACAGTAAAACAGAACCTTATTGTACCTATAATGTGCCATTTAATTTATATTTGTCCCTATAAAAAGCTTTACTATAGTTATAACTGAAGCACAGTACAGATATATTAAGTTGTATATAATTATATATAATTTCCTACTGATGCTGATATAAATGTATAATTTGGGTAATTTGGTGAATAATTATTCTTAAACGATTCACACATTAATTGCATATTGAATTGTCAATTAAAATAAATTCTATTTAAAAATTCAGGCAGTGTTTGTGTGTGTGTGTGTGTGTGTGTGTGTGTGGTGTACAGTTGCACTCAAAATAATCCCCTATGTCCCTTGTGACCATAAGGATTTAGAAATTGAAACTGTTATAACTCTTAGAGAAAGGACATTTTTAATACATTTACTGATCTCTAAAACTTTAAGACCAAAAATTTGCTATGAGAGGCTTTGTACATAACAGCCCTACACACTCACACACATTCAGATATTAATGTTCTGATATACAGTACAGTGGTGCTTGAATGTTTGTGAACCCTTTAGAATTTTCTACATATCTGCATAAATATGATCTAAAACATCACCAGAATTTCACCTTCCAATGAGCTGCTAATCCTAGAGGTTCACATACTTTTACCCTAACAGAGATGTAATATTGGATCATTTTCCTCAATAAATAAATGACCAAGTATATTGTTTTTGTCCCATTTGTTTAATTGAGTTCTCTTTATCTACTTTTAGCATTTGTTTGAAAATCTGATGATGTTTTAAGTCATATTTATGCAGAAATATAGAAAATTCTAAAGGGTTCACAAACTTTCAAGCACCACTGTACAAAAATTACAGATATAAATGTTACATTTATACATTTATCCCTAATGAGAAAGCCAAGGGCGGGGCCACTTCTCACTTGTTCACTTCTCCTACCTGTTTATCTGGTATGCCTAAACTAGTTAGTCCAGGTTGAGTGAACGCTAAACTGCATTTTATGACACGACGACTGTAAAAATTTCTCGGGGGGGAAACACAGTGAGTCTCTAAATCTAAAGCTATAATATGTGAATGTTATGAATCTCCACTGGATGAAGAACAGTTCAGATGATTTTTACTGAAGTTGTAACTTACACAGTTTACTGTAAGTGAACCGTGTAATGATACAGAGGTAGATTTAACACACCCACAGACTATGCATTGATGTATCTTTCACTAATAATAAATACATTTCCTAGATATAAATGAAGCATTTTACTACTGATGTTGTTCACTATTTATATTAAACATATCTTTACTAGGGACATAAAAGGCAGTTTACTGTAAGAGTAACCCTAATGTATCTGATTTAATTATTACAGTGGTGCCTTTTCCAAGATGTATAGTTAAAAGTAAATAATCAGATAGTTTCTTTGTAATGATGTAACAAACAGTTATTTATTCACAGTAATATAAATATTATATTTAAATATTATACAATATTTAAAAAAACGCAAACCGTTATTTATTCACCGTAATATAAATATAATACAATATTCAATAAAAAATACAAACCACTATCTATTCACTGTAATATAAATGTAATACAATATTCAATAAAAAACAAAGTAAAACTTTAAAAGAAACATTGGCACAGTGTTTCCAGTTAAAGTGCACAATAACAAATAAACAAGGTTATTCTATATTTCACCTTTTCAACCACGTTCACTGTTTGTCAACAACTGAAGTGAAATGTTCATAACTGGTGTACACTTGGTTGTCAGACCCTTTAGAGGTCAACGTCAAAAACTCTTCTTCTTGTATTTTTGTGCCACTGAGTTGGCTGGTTACAAAGTTTACAAACGGGTAAATTGTGTACACGTGACAGTTTGGCCCCAACATCAGTAATGTTGCCAGAATGTTTTCTTTTCTAGCATGTAGCTCTGGCCCAGGCTGAAGAAGTGTCAGCACTCTATGATGTGTCCGTTTGGCTGCTTGACGCCGTTACAGGTGCTGAATGTGTGGACGTGGTTGGAGTCACTTGTGTAAGTGTGGTAGTGACTGTGGGAAGAGAACTGGCGATAGTAGAAGTGACCGGATTCTTTTTTCCAGATGCCACAGTTTGTTTCTCTGCCGGTGGTAAGCGAGGTGTCGGTGCAGGATGTTCTGACTGGGATGGAGTGTTTGTAACCGGCATCACAATGTCTGTTCGTTCCTAAGATCTTACTAGGAATGGGTTCATGCTCAATCTGAGTGTAGTCCGGTGGAGGCAGAACCGATGGTTGAGGTGGTGCTGGAGGTTCATAACCCAGATTGTTGGTGACGCCATCTCAGTTTACACTGAAATAAAAAACATCACCTTCAGTATATGTACAGTATCTCACAAAAGTGAGTACACCCCTCACATTTGTGTAAATATTTTATTATATCTTTTCATGGGACGACACTGAAGAAATGACACTTTGCTACAATGTAAAGTAGTGAGTGTACAGCTTGTATAACAGTGTAAAT
The DNA here is from genome assembly GCA_023630585.1 of Cranoglanis bouderius. Classification (NCBI taxonomy): domain Eukaryota; kingdom Metazoa; phylum Chordata; class Actinopteri; order Siluriformes; family Cranoglanididae; genus Cranoglanis; species Cranoglanis bouderius. The sequence goes on along the minus strand of CM042564.1, from coordinate 922,009 downwards.
TTGCTGTCCCCTCAAAATAACTCAACACACAGCCATTAATGTCTAAACCACTGGCAACAAAAGTGAGTACACCCCTAAGTGAAAATGTCCAAATTGGGCCCAATTAGCCATTTTCCCTCCCCGGTGTCATGTGACTCATTAGTGTTACAAGGTCTCAGGTGTGAATGGGGAGCAGGTGTGTTAAGTTTGGTGTTATCGCTCTCACACTCTCTCATACTGGTCACTGGAAGTTCAACATGGCACCTCATGGCAAAGAACTCTCTGAGGATCTGAAAAAAGAATTGTTGCTCTACATAAAGATGGCCTAGGCTATAAGAAGATTGCCAACACCCTGAAACTGAGCTGCAGCACGGTGGCCAAGACCATACAGCGGTTTAACAGGACAGGTTCCACTCAGAACAGGCCTCGCCATGATCCACCAAAGAAGTTGAGTGCACGTGCTCAGCATCATATCCAGAGGTTGGCTTTGCAGAATAGACGTATGAGTGCTGCCAGCATTGCTGCAGAGGTTGAAGGGGTGGGGGGTCAGCCTGTCAGTGCTCAGACCATACGCCACACACCACATCAAATTGGTCTACATGGCTGTCGTCCCAGAAGGAAGCCTCTTCTAAAGATGATGCACAAGAAAGCCTGCAAACAGTTTGCTGAAGATAAGCAGACTAAGGACATGGATTACTGGAACCATGTCCTGTGGTCTGATGAGACCAAGATAAACTTATTTGGTTCAGATGGTGTCAAGCGTGTGGGGCGGCAACCAGGTGAGGAGTACAAAGACAAGTTTGTCTTGCCTACAGTCAAGCATGGTGGTGGTAGTGTCATGGTCTGGGGCTGCATGAGTGCTGCCGGCACTGGGGAGTGTACTGTGACATGTACTGTGACATACTGAAGCAGAGCATGATCCCCTCCCTTTGGAAACTGGGCCACAGGGCAGTATTCCAACATGATAACGACAGTGAGTGAATTTTCTTAGACTTTATATTCTTCTGATATAAAGCCTCTGCTATCTAGCATACGCCATTAGGGTCTGATGAAAACATTCAGGTCAAAGTCGCGCTAGAGCGGCCTCTCAGAAGATCCTTTGGTTATTTTATTTCTCTTAAGTTTTATTTTACCTCTGATATAAAGTCCCTGCTATCTAGCACATACCACAGGGCCTGGCGAAATATCCAGGTCGAAAGCTAGAGGGTCCTCTCTGAAGTTTATCTTTTATTATTTTGTATTTACCAAATTATGATAATCAAATTATTGTAAGACATTAATAAACCGAAGTCAAGTTTATTGACGATTCAAAAAACCACAGATCTTTGAGCTGTTTGACTGATTTTTCGCTTAGACTAGATGGAGACTCATATTTCACAGAACCAGCATCCAGCTTCATCCACAACCCAGGAGTAAAGTGTGGAAGGACTGATCCAGAGAGGACCAGCCCTAGGAGCAGATTGTTCATCCTTTTTCAAGCCCAGAGCATGAATCCAGGACTTGGTGAGTACCTTCTCAATGATATGCTTTACTGGCGTACAAAAAGAGTTAGTGTAACTGGGTCACCCCTTTGAGGTGGTTTTTGTCTATTTTAGGCAGAATACTACAACTAACACCCACAATGACACACAGAGTGTATGTGCAGGTAAAAGTTAAAGAGAGTTTGGGGTATTGGTACTGTAAGGGTGAGAACAATTCTGGGTTTTTGCACTGTAAATTCATCTGGTCCAATTTTAAAGGTAAATAACATTGTATGTCTATTTCCTGTGAGTTTGTGTTTTAATTTAAAAGAATATCAGCTTAATATTATTTCTTTTAAACAGACTTGTTATCATGTCCCTATCAACACACAAACACCAGCCCAGCCAGCATGTCCATGTGAGTCCACATGGGTCCCAAATGGGCTTGAAACTGGGGCCCATGTGGACAGTCCAGTGAGGCCCCACCATCTTCTGTCCTCAGTTTCCACGCTGTCCCCACATGCAGATGCCTATATGGGCTAATGATGGGCCACATGTGGCTCCTTGTATGTAAACAGTGTGGCCCCCACATGGGTGTAATGTGGGTTATTATAGAACAGCAACATGGGTACACAGAGGGTCCTGCATGGGCTGTACGTGGGCACCGTCTGGGTGTTGTACAGGCTGCATGGACTACTTTATTTTACTTTAGTACCTGCTTTTAACAAGGAAAACATTACACAGAATAAACGATCCATAATACAGTTAACTTTTTTATTTAAAAATGAACAGCACATCAACAACAATGATACAATTATCATTATCATATTAATAATAGGACACAAATGTCTATACACCAACACAATATCTATATTGTAACAGTTTAATAATCTTATATTTAATGGTGTTATTCAATTATTTTAATTATCTTACAGCTTAAAAAATTAAAAGTATTTTTCAAAGGTCTCTCTAATTTAACAATGGTAATAATAGTAACAATAATAACAATAATAACAATAACTGTTTACTGTTTTTCTTAAATATAGCAGTAATGTTATTTGACGATATAAATAGCTATAGTTTAATAACAGTCAAATTTCTTAACTTTGCTCCGAAAGTCCATCAGAATGTGTGAAGGAGGAGGGAAATATTCAGCCATCAAAAAAGCCCATTAGGATTCCTGAGAAAAGGGAAGAAATATTCATATATTATGTACACAGTTACCCAGTGTTCAGATAACAGGGATACAGTTTGTTGTGAAAATCCAAAACTAACTCTTTACCACTGAAACTTACCTGGTAGACGCCGTGTTCATGTGTTCATGGTTCCTCCTCCATCACGGCCCTGTTCACCACTTGGACAAGGCTTTTTCACCATCTTTGCGGTTAATGTTGTTTCTTCAAGCACCTTCAAGAAAGAACAAATTCAGACATGAAGATCAGTAATGTGCCGTCTCGTTACATAAGCTGACAGCCTACATGTAATTTTTAGAACAAAGTGATGGCATCAAAAGTTAGTCTACGAGGCCGTAACCGATTGTACGTGAAACTGTAGCTTTCTGTTTGCCACCACATCTCATTATTTAAGAGAACAAAGACGCTGCCAGAGACGGCAGCAGATACAAGATCCACACTTACTTCATGCCCTACTTCATTAAAACCCCACTGTGTATAGGAACAGATCTTAAACTGAGAAAAAATAGACATAAAGGCATCGGGCAAAACGGCCTCATGACTTAAAGGCATCGGGAAAAACGGCCTCATGACTTAAAAGCATCGGGCAACACGGCCTCATGATGAAAAGGCATAGGGCAAAACGGCCTCATGACTTAAAGGCATCGGGCAAAACGGCCTCATGACTTAAAGGCATCGGGCAAAACGGCCTCATGACTTAAAGGCATCGGGCAACACGGCCTCATGACTTAAAGGCATCGGGCAACACGGCCTCATGTCTTAAAGGCATCGGGCAAAACGGCCTCATGACTTAAAGGCATCGGGCAAAACGGCCTCATGACATAAAGGCATTGGGCAAAACGGCCGATACAAGACTTTAGTCTGGAACGGTTTCATCTGATGGTTCTTCTCGGAGACCATTTTTGCCCGATGCCTTTACATCTGAGTCCGTTTTGCCCGATGCCTTTACGTCAGGAGGCAGTTTTGCCCGATGCCTTTACGTCAGGAGGCTGTTTTGCCCGATGCCCAACTGTATGAGACCTGACACCTGACATAGTTTTTCCTGACTCCTGAAGCCTTTTAGTCTGAGGGCGATGCCGTTTTTTCATATGGCTGAGAACTGACGCTGAGGTCTGGGGATGTCCTAATATGTACACCGTACTCGGAGCCCAGACAGCACCTAAGCCCTAAATAAGCAAATAAATAAATGTAAACACAAACTTTAGTGTCTTGTATACATAACAGAAACTGTAAACAATCCACAAATTAAATATATGAGTACATCTACACAATACAAGGGAAGTCCAGTAAGAATGCAAACACAATCACAGAGATATACAGCTGAAGTTAAACGATTTTAGTCAACTGCAAAAATATGAAAACCCTCGTTTACACACGTAATAATGCTAACAATATTCATTTTTAAGTCAACTGTCCCTTCTCGATTTTAGCTAGCTAACGAGCTCGCTTAGCATCAACTGGAAACGCAGGAAAGTCTCCCCAAATTATATCTCTATATCAGTATTAGCACACTGAGACACACAGTAATGCAGTGAAAAGTTTATTTCCTGTCTTCGGTTACACATTGTTCTGTTCAATGGTTAAAACTCTCATTCTGGTCACAAACGACTTCTACTTCTTCTTAACAAGTCACATAAACAAATCACACTTCTCACAGAAAGCGGAGCTGGACCGGCAGCAGTAACGCACGCGCTCGTAGCCCTGACGTGACACGGCGCCATCTTGTGTAAATGACCGCCATTTTGTATAACTAACCATTGAGCTTCAATTAGCAGCGAGCTAATATTAATATGCTCACTGAGAAACTGCCCAGAAACATAAAAAACATGTTATTTAAAGCTATTTACAACTCCAGATAATATGTTATGTTTTAAAGCCAGCAAACTGGCATAATAACCGCTGAAAATAGACAAAATATTCATTTTAAGCTCATGCTAGTTGAAATTTGGACTGTGCTAAGCTAAACAATCTGTTCAGTAGCATGTTAGCTAGAAAGCTTCTGTGTTTTTTTCTAGCAGGAAATGGGTGTAAAAAATAATAGTGAAAACACAGGAAGATGTAAACCTTGGGCTGTATGTCAAATTTAACATGTTAAATTTAACTCAGAAAGGGATAGGTATTATCTACATCTCGGCTAAATTCATTATTGGTAGATTTAATCTTAAAGCTAACCGCTAGTTAGCGGCTAAGCTAGCTGTCTTAGCCTTAAACTGTGTATCTGTATCTCTTATTAAACTACAGAAATGTCACTGTACATTGAGATATAAAAATAAACATTACTTACCTTATTAATGTGTAGTAGTGCTCCAGCAGTGAACTGCTGCTCCTCCACTGAGAGAGAGAGAGAGAGAGAGAGAGAGAGAGAGTTTTTCCCATGGTGGAGGGGAAACACTCAGCTCCTCATCTATCACTTCACATTTATTAAATCTTTAAAGTTAATGACATTAAACAATAATTTAATAATAATTTATTTCTTGAGGTATTAATTTAAAAAAATCTGATACTCAGTTCTAGTAAAATTTTTAAAATAAAAGTTATATTAGCCCACCTAGGGCCCAGGTAGAACAATGAACCTAATATCTGAATAAAATAATAAAATAAATCTGGATTTAAAAATTAATATCTTCACTACTGATTGTAACCGAGTGCACTGACATATATCCTGCTGAATTTTCACTATTGATTGTAACTGAACACACTGGATTAGTATTAAGACTACTGATTATGTTTTATTGATTATGAGACTTGATTATCATTACACATTATTTTAAGCAAATCATTAATGTATTCTACACAACCGTGACAACCACGGGCAAGAGCTGAACCATTTACACACACATGCTTATAACACTATGTTGATTTTGAGTGTTAGGTTTAGGGAGATGGGATCTTTTACTCCTTCCTAGTCAAGTGTGGGGGGAGATGTTTGGTCCCGTTCTCCACAAGAGCGCTGTTTCAGAATTTGATCATTGCTAGATCTGAAGGGGAGATCGCCCAGATCACTAGTTAGTGTAAGTGAGAGGATTGAGTTGTGAGGCTGCTCTCTTGAAGTAGGTGGGAATTAGTAAAGTCCCAAAGGGAGGGATTTATAGTGTATTTTCATATATTAACCAAGTATTTAACCAAGTATTTTCATGTATTAACCAACAAATCAGTTTTGATGTAATCAACCACTGGATAAAATTAATCAGGAGATGAAACCTTTTAGTATAAGCAGGCCAGGTTAGTGTATGATCTCAGTTTATGTGAAACTCACTACCTGTACCACTCTGTACTGTCTTTAGCTGAAAGTGCAGCTGAGCATGACGACCATTACATCATAGTCGAAACCAATTAAGGCCTTGAAACTTTATAAAAAATACACTGGTGGACCTCGCACCACGGTTGTTTATGAGATCCATAGAAAGACACATAATTGTGGCGAGCTGTCAGAGGTGTGATTAAAGAAAAAATGGGGAAACCCCTCCTGAATGAGATCATTGCCTTAGAAATGTATAAAAACTGATGTATTGACTGTATTTGTCAGATGGTCTGCAGTCATCTCGGCTTTATGGTGTTTCAATAAAGTCTGATTTTTGACATCTTAAACCCCGGACTCTCCGATACTTTTTTATAGAATAACCAGGACATTTTCCACAATACAGGTAGAACAATGAACCTAATATTTGAATAAAATAATAAAATAAATCTGGACAACAACAACAAAAAAATGACAAATACAGTAACAATCAAAATGTTAATTTATGCTTAAAGGAAAACACTTTAAATAGGTTTATATGGGAGGGTTTGTGATGTGCTTGGCGGTTCTGGTGCTAATTTGTCGGTTGGTGTTGTGCTTTCATTATTTCTGTGAGAAGTTAGTGGTTGTCTGCCATCCCGATGTCACATGAGGATATTGCTGTCACAGTTACAGTGGTGTTTAATTAGATAAAAAAATATTAATATGCAAGTGATTTTTAGCCTGGTGACACACGTAGTCTCCCTCTAGAGGTGGTGCTAATGGAGCAACTGCCTCACCATCCATATGTGATAGATCTGCTGGAACGGTTTGAGACGTCCAGACACATTATCTTGATCCTGGAGCGGCCTGGTCCTCACGCTGACTTCTACAATACGCTAGACGTCTACACAACAGTGCTTCTGAAACTCAAACCTCAAACCGTAATGCAGCAAGTCGTTCAGGCTGCACGTCACTGCCGTGACCGCCGTGTGCTCCACCGAGACATTAAAGAAGACAACATTCTCCTGATCTGGAACCGTGAGAGCTACGTACCAACGACTGTTGGATTCCTTGTGTCCTCAATAAAAAGTTTTAAACACGAAAATACCTGCAATAACACACCCCTAGTAAGGTTCTCTCTGAGTTATGAAGTCAATTCAGATAGTTATTACAAGCACCATGTGAAATTTGGACTCAGGACTCATTCAGACATTACACACATCTTTAGTTTTGTTGATAAAACATAAGCACACTTTTTGATTTCGTCGTCCGTGCGGGTTCACACACACACACACACACACACACACACAGACACACACACACACACACACTCTGAACAGTAACATATACAGTCAAAGAAACTCTGTGTGTGTTCTGTGTAAACTGTGCAGCTTCAGTTGATGTTGTTGTTGTTGTTGTTGTTGTTGTTGTGCAGCTCTCCAGAATGAAACACCTCACTGATTAGATTAAAGTTTCTCTATTTTCACACCAGAATCAGGTCTTCGATATTCTCACAACGTCTCACACTTATCTCACTCTGCCACACCGTTCTGCAAATAGCCTCCAGATCACATTGTGCCATTTCCAACACCACACGTTACAGTGTGACCGGAACAGCGGAGTTATTTATTTATTTATTTTAAACAGAAAGTTATTTGTGTTTGCGTTCTTCCAGAGCTGTTGGACATCGAGCTGAACCTGAACCTCCGGAGGACCCTACACTCCATGCAGATGCCCCGGGTCGAGTACAGAAAGATAGACGTGGAGGATTACAGTATGTCCATCATCCACTGTTTAAATCGCACAAGTTACACATAAAATGTTGGATACATGCAGAGGAATTATATGATGTGTGTGTGTGTGTGTGTGTGTGTGTGTGTGTGTGTGTGTGTGTGTGTGTGTGTGTGTGTGTGTTGTCTCCAGCTCTGTCGCTGCAGATCCTGAAACCTGCAAGCTTCATAAACACGGCACATTACCCTCTACTGCTGCTCGTGTGAGTCTCAACATCACTACCATCATTCTGTGATGGGAAAATAATCAACTGCTACAACACTGATTCATTTATTATAACACTGCTTTATTCCTCTTATATTACATCTATTTATCAACAATTAATTATTTTTTATTTCTGAAAGAAAGATGTATATTTTTCAGTTTACAGTTACATCCAATGCTGTGAAAAGTCCACAAAGCAAGTTAATTCCTGTTAATACTGAAGTTATGACTTTATGTTATATAAATGTTAAATACACGTTTCTATACAGAAAACTTCCCCATATCACCGATTACACGTTTTTGTGGAGCATCTGCTGCACACTATTTTAACATTTTCAGGGAAAAGCTACACACTAAATTAAAAGACCTTGAAGGTATCACCCCAGTGATTGGTACCTTTATGTGTGAGAATGTTGTGTGAGTGTTTTGGGTGATTTTTATTTATATCATTTGTATTGCCTGCAGTATCTGAATCTCCCTGTGTATTTATAATATATAATTTAGTATAAGGTTTACAAAATGTGTAATTGTACATATTTGTATATATTTGTATATAAAGTACATATATTTACTCCGGGTCATTAAGTGATGTGGAAGCTGAACAGCTACAGTTCGCCATCTACAGGCCTTAGATTGCAATGACATCCCAAATAGCCTGCGTTCAAAACCCCAACACTGCTAGAAGGAGTAAAGTGATTTAAAACAGGTTTAAGGTACATAAATGGATCATAATGCACTCAGTGGAGCTCCTCAGCTGGTTTTATTCCATTGATGGTCAGGAGAACAGCGCGTCTTCTTAGAAAGTCTGGAATTAATTTTGTTGTTCAGTTAAGTTGCTTTTAGGGAACATCCTGCTCCACACTTCAGTAGGTGGTGGTTATGAACTAATCTAATGTTTCACAACGGCAATAAAAAATAAGAAGAAGAAGAGGTGGAGGATGGAGAGGAGAATGAGGAGGAGGAGTAAAATCAAATAATAATAATTTTAATAATAATAAGAAGGAGCAGAAGGAGAAGTAGAAGGAAGAGAAGTAGTAGAAGAGGTAGAAAAACAGGAGGAGAAGGAGGAGCAGAAAGTGAAGGAAGAGAAGTAGAAGAAGATGAAGAAGAAGAAGAACAACAACAATAATATGGGAGGTATTTTTGCTTAAACAAAATAGCATTAAAATGAAAACTTTACCTTTTTGCCTTTTCCCTTTCAAGTTCACCTAGTATGCTAAGTAGCTATGGGTGTGGCTAGAATCTAGGCCACACCTAATTTTTATTTATTTATTTCCAAATGGCATTTCTCAAAAATATTTTAGTACCGATTCATGGACATTCTTGAAAATGGACTTTTTCTCTCTCAGCTGGTGGGAGTACTGAGTGTTTTGAGAAGTTAACATGGAGAACTTCAGGGACGTGAGTAATTTCATTCCTTCATTCATCTCCATGAGGGCTTTATCATGGTCAGGGTCATGGCAGATCCAGAGTCTATTCAGGGCGTATAGAGGGAGAATTCACCCCGGATGGAAAGCCAGTCCGCAGCAGACCAGTGAGTCTATTTGCTGTCTATTTGATCAGCTAAAACACACATTAAATTACTCACTTCCTGAAGTCCTCGATACATACTGGATTTTAATTTTGCAAGCATGAAAAGTTACCTAAACTTATCTGACACTTTAGCCAGACGTTTCTAGTGCGATCACTAACGCTCCCACTCCGCACCAATGTTGCATCAAACATGAATAAACAGAATGAAATGTCTCTGTTAGTGAGGCATGTGGACTCACCCCTAGTGTACTTGAGTGTCTGTCCATCTTATCATTAAAAAGCAGAGGATAGTAACACAAATGTCACTTAAGGCAACAAAACGGAGTGAGGCGCTCAAAGGTCACTTGGGTGATCAGAACATTTAATGCAAGTATATGTGGATTATGTAAGAGTTTTATAAGAGTCTGTCAGCTATAACCAGTAACAAGGAACAGAGACAGTGTGATTGTCACATTCTTTGTGTTTATTTTTGTTTATATTTATCTTTTTGTAGCTTATGATGTATGAGGGGTGAAAAATGCATGTGTCTCTCAGGGTTTTCATTTGATTTGTCAGGCCAGACTTCTCGGCCTCCGGCTGTGCAACGGACTCCACAGCCTTCTGGTGTTGCTCCTCAGTTTCTAGCAGGAAACCTGAAAGTACAACAATTACGGCTTATAAATTTCTGTAAAAGGACAAAATGTCCCCAAAAAATGAGTACAAACACACACACACACACACACACACACACACACACACACACACACACAGACAGTTCACAGTAGCAGTCATGGTTTCATGAGAAGGAAAGTTTACCTTCAGGAACTCCTCCTTGTTCACCAGTTTCCTCGTCATCTCATCGTGAACCATCTGGAGGAAGCTTTGAGCCTCCCGCTCTCGCTCACACTCCTAAAACACACACATGGGGCAAAAGATGCTCAAACTCGAGTGCTTAATGTTCACATCTGCAATGGGTCACTTCTATTACTAAAGGAGCTGCTTAATGCAAGGATTTTCTCACTTACCTTCTTTAGCTTGACACACTCCCTGTGACTCTCAGACAGCTGATTCCCCATGTCCTGCACTGTGTCTCGCAGTGTCTTCACTTGGTCTTTCAGGTCAGACTTCTCAACCTCCATCTGAGCAACGGTCTCCACAGCCTTCTGGTGTTTCTCCTCAGCTTCAGCCAGGGAGACCTGAAAGTACAAAAATGAAAGCTTATTGGCTTTATTTACTTCTACACACACATTCAGACACTTTTAAAAATGTGAGTAAAAAAGCACACACACACACACACACAGACACACACACACAGACACACACACACACACACACACACACACAGTTCACAATAGCAGTCGTAGATTCATGAAAAGGAAAGTTTACCTTCAGTAACTCATCCTTCTTTATCAAAGTCTTCTTTATTTCGTTGTTCTCCATCTGGAGGACGCTGTGAGCCTCGCGCTCTCGATGACACTCCTAAAACACACACATGGGGCAAAAGATGATCAAATTCGAGGGCTTAATGTTCACATCTGCAATGGGCCATTTCTATTACTTAAAAAATCTAGCAACTTGAAAATAATTAAAATGTTATGTTAATTTTGGTTCATTTAAACTCATCATGCAGCAGAAACATGAAAAACTCCTCATATTACTAAAGGAGCTGCTTAATGCAAGGATTTTTCTCACTTACATTAATTAGCTCGACACACTCCTCGTGTTTCTCAGTTAGCCGGTTCATCATGTCCTGCACAGTTCCTCTCAGTGTCTCCACCTGGCCTTTCAGGTCAGACTTCTCCACCTCCAGCTGAGCAATGTTCTCCACAGCCTTCTGGTGTTTCTTCTCAGCTTCTGCCAGGGAGACCTGAAAGTACAACAGTTAAAGCTTATTGGCTTTATTTTCTTCCACACACACTTTCAGACACTTAAAAAAACGAGTAAACAAGCACACACACACACACACACACACACACACACACACACACACACAGTTCACAATAGCAGTCGTAGTTTCATGAAAAGGAAAGTTTACCTCCAGTAACATCTCCATGTGTATCAGACCGTTCTTCATCTCATCGATCTTCATCTCACTCTCCTAAAACACACACATGGGGCAAAAGATGTTCAAACTTGAGTGTTTAATGTTCACATCTGCAATTAAATGAAACTCATCATGCAGCATAAACATGAAAAGTCATCATATTATTTATAAAGGAGCTGCTTCATGCAAAGGTTTTTCTCACTTACATTCATTAGAGCAGCAGACCACCTGTGAGTCTCATGGAGCAGGTTCCCGACGTCCTGCACTGTGTCTTGCAGTGTCTCCACCTGGTTGGTCAGGTTGGCCTTCTCCACCTCCAGCTGAGCAATGGTCTCCAGAGCCTTCTGGTGTTTCTCCTCAGCTTCAGCCAATGAGACCTAAAAAAGTACAACATTTAAGGCTTATTTGCTTTATTTACTTCTTACAAAGCTTACAATAGCAGTCATGATTTGATGAAAAGGAAAGTTTACATTTAGTAACTCCTCCTTTTGCACCAGAGTCTCCTTCATCTCATTGTTCTCTATCTGCAGGACGCTGTGAGCCTCGCGCTCTCGCTCACACTCCTAAAACACACATATGGGGAAAAAGAGGTTTAAATCCGAGTGCTTAATTCTTAAACATAAATAAAATCCTCATATTATTACTAAAGGAACTGCTTAATGCAAGACTTTATGAAATGTGAGTAAAAAAGCACACACACACACACACACACACAAACACACACACATACACACACACACAGTTCACAATAGCAGTCGTAGATTCATGAAAAGGAAAGTTTACCTTCAGTAACTCATCCTTCTGAATCAAAGTCTTCTTTATTTCGTTGTTCTCCACCTGGAGGACGCTGTGAGCCTCGCGCTCTCGCTCACACTCCTAAAACACACACATGGGGCAAAAGATGATCAAATTCGAGTGGTTAATGTTCACATCTGCAATGGGCCATTTCTATTACTTAAAAAATCTAGCAACTTGAAAATGCAATGTTAATTTTGGCTCATTTAAACTCATAATGCAGCAGAAACATGAGAAGTCCTCATATTACTAAAGGAGCTGCTTAATGCAAGGATTTTTCTCACTTACCTTCATTAGCTCGACACACTCCTCGTCAGTCTCAGTTAGCAGGTTCTCCAGGTTATGCACTGTTCCTGTCAGTGTCTCCACCTGGTTGGTCAGGTTGGCCTTCTCCACCTCCAGCTGAGCAATGGTCTCCAGAGCCTTCTGGTGTTTCTCCTCAGCTTCAGCCAATGAGACCTAAAAAAGTAGAACAATTAAGGCTTATTTGCTTTATTTACTTCTTACAAAGCTTACAATAGCAGTCATGATTTCATGAAAAGGAAAGTTTACCTTTAGTAACTCCTCGTTGTGCATCAGAGTCTCCTTCATCTCATTGTTCTCCGTCTGGAGGACGCTGTGAGCCTCCCGCTCTCGCTCGCACTCCTAAAACACACATATGGGGCAAAAGAGGTTTAGATTCGAGTGCTTAATGCTTAAACATAAATAAAATGCTGCTTAATGCAAGACTTTTCTCACTTACGTTCTTTAACTCATCACACTCCATGTGAGTCTCACATAGCAGGTACTCCATGTCCTCCACTGTTCCTGTCAGTGTCTCCACCTCGTATTTCAGGTCAGACTTCTCCACCTCCAGCTGAGCAATGGTCTCCACAGCCTTCTGGTGTTTCTCCTCAGCTTCAGCCAGGGAGACCTTAAAGTACAATGATTAAGGCTTAATGGCTTTATTTTCTTCTACACACATTCAGACACTTTTAGAAACCGACTCATTACTGATGAGAATAGTCTAAAATGTATTGGAGGAAGAGGACAAAATACAATAGCAGTCATGGATTCATGAGAAGGAAAGTTTACCTTCAGTAACTCCTCCTTGTCCATCAGTGTCTCCTTCATTTCATCGTACTTGGACTGCAGGACGCTGTGAGCCTCGCGCTCTCGATGACACTCCTAAAACACACACATGGGGCAAAAGATGTTCAGAGTCCGGTGTGCAGATATTTCCTATTCTCAATCATTCCCATCATATGGTGCTCATATTATTTTGAAAAGTACTTTTTAATCAGAGGCTTATCTCACGTACCTTGCTTTTCATGTCACAGTCTCTGCGTGCCTCACAGAGCAGTTCCTCCAGCTCCCTCACTCTGTCCTCCAGCTGAGTGTTGGACACCACAAGCTTCTGAATCTTCTCCTCAGCCTCAGTCACAGCATCCTGAAATTCACCGTGCAAATATTGTTGGCTTTAGGTGTTTGTAGCACTCCTGAGCACTAGCATTCAGTCCAAACATCATGTTTAGTTGCAGCTCTCTGATCTATCTAAAGGGCCACAGAGCCTACAGTACAATGTCTGACACAGAATCCTTATATTCATCAGACTTCTGATCTAATTTTAACGCATTGTTTTCCTGACAAAAACTGCGATTAATGAACATCAGGTCTGGATTGCTGTCCTTAGCCTAGTGCTGGAGTACAAACTTCATTTCCTCCTCCATAAGCACCAAACACTTCAGTCCAGATATTTAAAAAGTTAGGAGCAGAACAAACTTACCGTGACCTGGTCCCGAGGAACCTCTGTGGGTCGGACCAGAGCCGGTTCCGTGGCCCGGTCACACACTGGGTCTAAATAAAAAAATAAAAATAAAAAAGCCATCAGACATCATGTATTATTTATATTATGAATTCCAGACCAGCAGTATTTTCCACTTCTGATCCAGGTGAAGCTCTACAGCACAAGTATTCCCACTTTCTCACTGGCCTCCGGAATAAATCCACTTTACTGATGTTCAGTATGGACATGTCTAATGTGGGCTAAGGCTAAGAACACACTGACAGATTTTATTACACATTCATGAAGCTAAACTCCTCCATGAACCTGGACAGAAAGAGAGAGTGCTTTCACCCATCAGTGCATCTTTCAAGCAGCGCGAGCGCCGGCCAAAATAGGGCTAAAGCCTGTTAGCTTATGAAGGACTGAACAAATCTACTAAATTCATTTCTTTTAAAGGACAGAAGTAAACTTAGCACTGCATGGTTACAGCAGCACGACTGAGAAATAGTTGTACCTTCAGTTGTGTCCTCGGGGTCCGCTGTTGTTTTCTCTCCATCGCCTCGTTTAACATAACAGTAAATGCCGGCTGCCGTGGCTGCAGCTCCGGCCGTGTACAGCAGGGGGCGCAGTGGAAGATCCGCTACACCAGCGCCAAGTGCACTCAGGAACTTATTCATTTTCTCTCCTGATCAGAGCAACTTCAATAATCACCTTAACTCGCCAAAGTTCAGTGAATTTCTGAAAGATCCGCGTTGTTTTTCCCCTCTTTATAGCCGGAGCTCTTCGGTGACGTCACAGAATCAGAATCAGAACCAGATTCAGAACCAGAATCAGCTTCATTACACATACAAGGAGTTTGTCTTGGTGACAGGAGCTTCCAGTGCACAAATATACAAAACAGCAACAACACACAGATAATAATAATAATAATAATAATAATAATAATAATAATAATAATAATAATAATAAATAAAAGTACGTATGTGTGTGTGTGTGTGTGTGTGTGTGTATATATATATATAATTGAATAGAAAATAAAGGTGTGTATACTGTATATATACAGAAGCTGGTGTCTGGCTCTACATCTCTAAGTACTAAAGATGTTTGCCATGAAGGGGTTGAATAATTTTGAGACTGAAGTCATTATAAGTCGCATTTTCAGTTGAATTTGGGGAAACCACTTGAAACATTCGTTGTGTTGAACTATTTCAGTTGCTTTGATTTGATTTGTTCATCGCAAACAGCTGAAAGTCTGTACATTTTGACAATAAACCTGATTTGCAATGGGGGTTGAATAATTTTGATTGCAACTGTATGTATACTACAGGATTATTTGCCTTTTTAATGTACAACATTTTACTGTAGTAGTGCAGTTTGAAACGGTCAGGCAGTGAAGATGAGAATTCAGCAAGAGCAGGTCTCCGGGTCTGTAAATAAATCAGTGAGAACGCTCACTTTGGATCTGTTATTTTTAATCACACATTAATTATTCTTTGTTTATCTTTAAAGTATCATAAAGTACAATTTAAACTGCAGAACATACATGTAAAACTTTTTGTTCACTCAACATATAAAAGTGCACTTGGGTAATTTTTTTAAACAGTTAATTATAAGTAAAGTTTAAATGGTTAAGTGTACATATTAACATCACTATATTAAAAACAAACTATGTTATTAATAATAAACTAATGATATAAACAAACATACTTTTAAGTATTATTTAAATCTACATTATACACTACAGATTACATGACAAGAAAATTCACTTTACTGCTTAAATAAATACAAAATAAATTAATTATTAAATTACGTTGATGTGACAGTTAAATATACATTAAGTAGAGTTTATACTTATGTGCTTCAATGTGTGAAGAAATACATTCACTTAAATATACTTTTAAAATAATACACTTAATTAGAAATAACTAAGTATACGTTTGTTTAAGGACGTTTTAATACCTTTAGAAATACACTTATTAAAATGTATTCCCTTTCTACATACTTAAGTAGAATTTAAAATGTATTACTTTAAAATATACTTTTTGAAAAATATAGAAAAGTATATTTAATGTGTATTTTCATAAAGTACATGAAATTAAAAAATGTTCTTTTAGTATCCTTTACAATCTTCAAATATATTATGAAAGCACTTAAGTATGTTTCCTTTTCACAGGGGTGTGTCAGGTGTGTGATGATAGATGGTTAGAAGTAACACATCCATGTTGGAATGAAGTAAATGTGTTTGTATGTGTGTCTAAAATAACTTGTGTGTGTGTAAATGATGTTTATTATAAAGTATTGCCAAAGCAAAACAAGTGACTGTTCCCCCCAAAGTGCAATAATTAGTAATGTGTTAATTATTGTGTACATTAATGTGTTCACTGTATGTTGTGTGTAGGTAAATAAGTAGGTGAGTATGTGTATGAGCATGTGTTAATGACTGTGTGTTCTCATGCTGGAGTTATAAGTAAACAATACTATATATATATATATATATTAATTTAATATTGTAAATATGTGTGTGGTGTGTATGCGACATTTTGGAAGCTCTGCTGTGTTTATCTGTTGTGTTTACCTGCTGTGTTTGTCTCCTCCTCTGTTGGTTAATCCAGTTAGTCCAGTTTGAGTGAAAGCAAAACTTCACTGACGGTAAAAAGAGGACTGTAAAACATTCTCAGGAGAAAAACACAGTAAGTCTCTAAATCTAAAGCTATAATATGTGAATGTTATGAATCTCCACTGGATGAAGAACAGTTCAGATGATTTTTACTGAAGTTGTAACTGACACAGTTTACTGTAGGACTTCATTTCACTGTTAGTGAATCGTGTGATGATACAGAGTTAGATTTAACACACCCATGTTGGACTGAAGTGAATGTGTGTGTGTGTGTGTGTGTGTGTGTGTGTGTGTGTGTGTGTGTGTGTGTGTGTGTGTGTGTGTGGTTTACAGGTGTAATCTGTAATAGGAAACGACCTCCAAAATGAGTGTGTCTGGGGAACAGGACAGAGAGAAAGATGAGAGGTGAGTGAAGGTTGTGACTCGGTGAAAAACATAAATATTCTCACATTCACCAACACTAAACAGATCAGACTCTGATGTGTATCTGTGAAAAGTGACTAGTGAATCAGGTCTAACCCCAAGTCCCTGTAGCTGGATAGAGTTTGTTTCTTTGTACAAAAGTGTTGTATCGGACTATCATCAGATTTTAATTAGAGTTTAATTATTCACTGTGAGAAAAGGTAAAAGGACTGAATAAGTGTGAAAATGCAGAACAGTAATAATGATGCAGTGGTTGTGTGTGTTTAGTCTGATTCAGGGTAAGAGATCAGACTCACCTGAACCCAGCTGTGTGTCCATGAGGAGTGACCAGTCATTGACTCGTCCAATATACTTCAGAGACAGAGACAGAGACAGAGACAGTACTGCTGATCTGAGGTCAGTAGAGTTTAATATTAGTTAGAAATGATGTCTGTGTATTTATTAGTTTGTGTTTTACAGATATGAATATGATTTATAATCTTTGTTAAATGTAATGTTTTGTATGTTCACAGGAAGCAAAAGATGAATTCAAATACCACACATAGCAGCCACCTGGATTCCATATTTAAGGTGTGTGTGTGTGTGTGTGTGTGTGTGTGTGTGTGTGTGTGTGTGTGTGTGTGTGTGTGTGTGTGTGTGTGTGTGTGTGAGAGAGAGAGAGAGAGAGAGAGAGAGAGAGAGAGAGAGAGAGAGAGAGAGAGGTTCATGTGTGTATGAATACTCCAGGGTTATTAGAGTTTTTAATGTACAACATTTTACTGTAGTAGTGCAGTTTGAAACGGTCAGGCAGTGAAGATGAGAATTCAGCAAGAGCAGGTCTCCGGGTCTGTAACTATCTGCTGTGTTATTAAGTAAATGAATAAATGCACATATTTCATCTCCTGCCAAGTTATAACATTTACTGAGCCTGTTTTCTTTTATTTAAATAATACACCAAGCAGCCGTTACACAGCAGACCTGCAGTAAAATCTCAGGCTGAACTTAGAGAGATGAACTAATATTATGAGGGATCTTAACAGCACATGCCTAATTTTAATGATTTCTTGCTTGAATAATCTCCTCCTCCTTAATTCATTAATGTTCTGTGTGGTGTAATACAACTGATTAATTTGTAACCCGAATGCCGGATATGACCCATCACAATATTTCAGAACATTTATGTAATTCATTATATAATATAATAATAATTTCAGAATTTCATAATCCATATTTCTAATCAGGATCTGGAGCACAAAGTCATCACTCTGCTAAAGGATGAGCTGAAGAGATTTCAGAAGCTCCTGAGTTCAGATTACCCAGCATGCTCTGAGAGGGAGGTGGAGGATGAGGAGGGTCAGAGCAGTGTCAGAGAGGGAGTGCTGAAGATCACACTGCACTTCCTGAAGAACATGAACCACACAGATCTCGCTAACACACTGAAGAACAGTAAGAGCTCATGGGGTTATAACCACACGTTACAAAATAACGTTACTGTATTCTAACTGATGTCAATAAGGAAAAGGAAAGATAATGTACTTTGCATGGCACTGCAGCAGCTAAACCCATAGCTTAGTTGTGCCTCCCCTTGGCTAGTGACACCAAACTAGCCTAGTTAGAAAAGTTTTATATTTTATAGGTCTGGTAGTCCTACAAACAGTGATAACACCCGAGGCTAGTTTTATGATAAAGCCAACTTTTTCTGATCATGTCATACATTGACAGCGAAGTTACCTCAGCTTCCATAAAACAAAACTTAGGCTACTAGCTGAGCTGGAAAAAATGCATGGAGAAGAATCTGGGCTCCGTCCAACAGTCCAGATAACGCCCCTGGTGGCTGCATCAGTTAATGAGTAATGAGCATGCGGTTTAATCAATCACCGGAGAACGTGTGATAAAATTACTGAAAGAACTATGAGTTTCACTTTGTGGTGAATTTTTGTAGGTTTGTTGGTTTTAAAAGTAAAGTAATTAGTAATCTGATTACTTTTTACATGCAGTAATCATTAATGTAATCAAATTGCCATTTTAAAGTAGTAATTAGTCATCTGTAGTGGATTACTTTTTTGAGCAGCTTACCCAGCACCGGTTATAACATTTCTTTAACTTTAGAGGAAGGAAGCAGGACAATATTCATCACATCTCAGTAATCAAATTACATTATCAGTAGAATCTGTTAGATCAGTACTGACATTAAATATGATATACACAGAATCTGCTTCTTCTTTTTATCAGAACTCGTCTCTGGTAATCAGCAAAAACTCAAATCCACACTGAGTGAGAAGTTTAAAAGAATTGATGAAGGAATCTCACAGCCTGGAAGCTCAGCACTTCTGAATGAGATCTACACAGAGCTCTACATCACAGAGGGTTGGAGTGGAGACGTCAATAATGAACATGAGGTGAGACAGATTGAGATAGCGTCCAGGAGACCAGCAACACTGGAGACACCCATCAAATGTAATGACCTCTTTAAAGACAGGTCCATCAGAAGTGTGCTGACTAAAGGAGTTGCTGGAATTGGAAAAACAGTCTCTGTGCAGAAGTTCATTCTGGACTGGGCTGAAGGAAAAGAAAAGCAGGACGTCACCTTCATTTTTCCACTTCCCTTTAGAGAGCTGAATCTGATGAAGCAGAAAAATCTCAGTCTGATGGATCTTCTTCATCACTTTTTCCCAGAAATAAAAGAATTGCGATTAATAGACTGTGAGATCAACAGAGTCCTGTTCATCTTTGATGGTCTGGATGAGTGTCGACTTCCTCTAAATTTCCAGAAGAATGAGAGATTGTGTGATGTGACAGAGTCAGCCTCAGTGGATGTGCTGCTGACAAACCTCATCAAGGGGAATCTGCTTCCCTCTGCTCTCCTCTGGATAACCTCTCGACCAGGAGCAGCCAATCAGATCCCTCCTGAGTGTGTAAACCAGGTAATAGAGGTACGAGGGTTCAGTGATCCTCAGAAAGAGGAGTACTTCAGGAAGAGGATCAGTGATCAGAACCTGGCCGATCAAATCATCTCACACATGAAGTCTTCAAGAAGCCTCTACATCATGTGCCACATCCCAGTATTCTGCTGGATCTCAACCACTGTTCTAGAGAGAATGTTGGGTGAAGCAGAGAGTGGAGAGATCCCCAAGACTCTGACTCAAATGTTCACACACTTCCTGATCTTTCAGATCAAACACAAGGACCAAAAGTACCATCAGAAATGTGACCCTGATCCTCAGCAGACCATCGAGAGTATCCTGGCACTGGGAAAACTGGCTTTCCAACAGCTGGAGAAAGGAAATCTGATCTTCTATGAGGAAGACCTGAGAGAGTGTGGCATTGATGTGAGAGAAGTGTCAGTGTACTCAGGAGTGTGTACCCAAATCTTCAGAGAGGAGTTTGGACTTCACCTGGGGCAGGTGTTCAGCTTTGTACATCTGAGTTTTCAGGAGTTTCTGGCTGCTTTATACACATTTCTCTCCTTCATCAGCAGAAATGTAACAGAACAACAAACCACTGATCTGTCTGATCAGTCAGACATGTCTGATTTCCTGAGGAGTGCAGTGGACAAGGCCTTACAGAGTGAGAATGGACACCTGGACCTGTTCCTCCGCTTCCTTCTGGGTCTCTCACTGGAGTCCAATCAGACTCTCTTACGAGACCTACTGCCCCAAACAGGAAGCAGCTCTCACAGCAAACAGGAAACAGTCGAGTACATCAAGGAGAAGATCAGGGAGAATCCATCTCCAGAGAAATCCATCAATCTGTTCCACTGTCTGAATGAACTGAATGATCATTCTCTACAGCAGGAAGTACAAACTTACCTGAACAGAAGAGTTGAATGGTGTTTCAGTGGAGTCAGTCTCTCTCCTGCTCAGTGGTCAGCTCTGGTGTTTGTGTTGCTGAACTCAGAAGAGAATCTGGATGAGTTTGTTTTGAGGGATTATCAGATATCAGATGAATGTGTTCTGGGTTTGGTGCCAGTCATGAAAACATCAAGAAAGGCAGAGTGAGTCATTTTTATTTCATAAATGTATTACAGATTTTGTTGTAATTAATGATACTTCAATGATTAGAATAAAGCTTATCAATAATTACTCTAATCAGCGCTCCATCATTCTGTATGTAAAGAGAATGAGGGAGCTTTTTGAAGAGAACATCTTTATATGAACAGCTAAATATTAACTATTAAATAAATAATAATATTATTAGGGAAATTAAGCTTGTGCCATGTTTACTAACATTAGAATTGTGAAACACTAGTTTTGTAGTCGTGAGACCAGTCTTGAGACCACAAACTAATGGTCTCCCTCTTGTCATAAACTCGGGTGAAACTTTACTCAGTCTTGTCTCTGCCTCGGCCTACAAAAACTCAAAATATTTTTCAACACCACCCAAAACCATAACATCTTTGTGTTCCCATTACAATACAAAATGTAAATGTCAATCTCTGCACATTGAGTTAAATACAGTTGCAATCAAAATTCAACCCCCATTGCAAATCAGGTTTATTGGCAAAATTTACATTCTTTCAGCTGTTTGCGATGAACAAATCAAACAAAAGCAGTTGAAATAGTTCAACACAACGAATGCTTCAAGTGGTTTCCCCAAATTCAACTGAAAATGCAACTTATAATGACTTCTCCAGTCTCAAAATTATTGATCTGCCTGAATAGAATCCTTCACAACAGCACAAATATGCAAAACAGGTGTTGTCTCAAGCACACTTGATGCAACTAATCAAGGGCTTCATTAGTTGCACTAGGTGTGCTTGAGCTGGAACACATGAAATACCTGAACTATCTAGGGGCAGAAAATACATGAAATACCTGGATGGGGCAGAAAAAGCTATCAATGGCTGCAACCAGATTTCTGAGAAGGCAGGTTGTGAAAAACCCTCGAGTGACTGCAAAAGACCTGCAGCAAGACTTGGTGGCAACAGGCACTGAGGTTTCAGTGAGCACAGTATTGCACGTACTAAACGCAGATGGTTTCCATGCCAGAACTCCAAGACGTACACCACTACTGACCCAAAAGCACAAGAAAACAATATCATAAAATCATATAAATAAGCCACAGAAGTTTTGGGATTCTGTTCTGTGGAGCGATGAAACAAAACTGGAACTTTTCGGTACGATGGATCAGCGGTATGCCTGGAGAAAGCAGAATGAAGAAAGAACACTCTGTCCACAGTCAAACATGGTGGTGGCTCAGTGATGCTCTGGGGCTGTTTTGCATCCTCTGGCACTGGAAACCTGCAGTGTGGAAGGCAAGATGGATTCATTGAAGTATCAGGAAAATGTAGGCGACAACGTCATGCCGACTGTGAGGAAGCTGAAGCTTGGGCGTCATTGGACCTTCCAACAGGACAATGATCCCAAACATACCTCAAATTCCACCAAGGCTTGGTTGCAGAAGAAGTTTTTGTAAAACTAGTAAATTGTGTCATTTCATTTACCTCACACATGCTCCCTAACCCCCCAGTGCATTGATCTAAAGTAGGATTATAGTGCAGCACTTGCTAGAAGAATGGTGTAGTGAACCACTGCCACCCACACCTTGTTTAGTGATGTCGCTGGTGTACAGCGCTTCAGTCCTGTTCCTTGTGGCTGCTGCATTGCGATTATAAATCTCCCCCTTACTCTGCAAAGGAGAAGCATTTATTGCCTGGATTAGTGAATTCGACCCGGTTATGTGTGTTATCTTTACCCTGTTATGCTCTTTGTGAACGTGTCCTTCCTCTGCACATTCACCTGTAGCCTTCGTGGCCCTTTGCTCCTCAGCCTCCAAGGGCAGGAAATCAATCTCGGCCACATTTGGTTCTCCACATGGTGGGCCCAGATGGCCAACAGGGGCTTTCTAGCGTGAGCAGCGGATAGGGGTTTCAGGGGGAGGGAGCTTGTGATGTCCTGGGTAGCACCCTATGTGGGGCGGCTACGGCTGGTCGTCCCCTCTCCAGACAGTTGCTGTTCCAGGCGAACTCGCAGCAGTGGCAGGTAGAGCGCAGACACAGAGAGGCGATTGAAGGGGAATTAGTGGCGGTTTTATTTACACTATTTACACAAAAACCAAAATAAAAAGGGGAAACGTAAGGGAGAGGAGTGCAAGGAGTCCAGGGAGTGTCAATATCGTGCTGGTGATCCCGCTTCCCAGCTGAGAATGGTCGTGGAAAGAGCTGTGCAGTATTGCGTTGGGGCTCTCAGAGTGTGGTAAGCATCCGTAGCAGGAGCAGCAAAAATGGGCAGCCGGGGAGCATTGTCAATCCTGCCGGCAGACTTGTCTGTAAAGAAATATACAAAAGAGCCACAGATTTAGCCATAAGCTAACAGGAGACCACTTACCTTGTTGCTCCCGGCACGCCCTTTTATACTCCGTCACTGCCTCCTGGATGGTAAAGAGCTGCCACTGCAATTAGTGCTCACCAGCTGTGTGTGGTTTGGACCATCCTGCCTTTCAGCCATGCTCTGATGCAGTCCAAAACACTAGGGGTGCTGAAAAGGAACCGTCCCCTTAGCACCCCGGTGGCAGTCGTGCGAGGAGTATTCTTTGTCTTTTGGGCGCGTACCTCCGGTGTGGCGTCACAAATGGGCTGTACTTGTTTGTACACATTGATAATACTAAAGTAGATGGGATATTTTAGCTACTTCATTAGAAATTTCATGTCAGGTTAGGAAGATACAACCAGCAAATTAACACATCTTAGTGTCTGGTCTCGGTCTTGACATCGTTTTGACGTTGGACTCTTTTGACTATGGTATTGGTCTTAAAGGGAAGTTGTTTACAATATATGTTGAGTGTGGCCATGTATGAGCACATCAGTTTAGAATGTGTGATAATTATCAACACCCATTGTGTACAGCTGTATGTACACATGTGATAAATACAAATTTTCTTGTGCATACAGGCAGCTCTTATGCACAGTTAATGTCTTAATGACATTCTGGACAGTTGCAACTGTGAACTGAAAGCATTTTGATGTTGTTGGGTTTTTTTTGTTTGTTTTTTTAAATTTTTCTGCTTTGTATCCATCAATTAATTTTTTTTTAAGATCCTCAGAGGAGCCCAGGGCTGTTGAGTGTTAGCAGAATGTTTGAACAGTCAGAGAGTTTCCTACACTCTGAAATTTCCAATCACAATTCTTGACCTCCCTAATGAGTCAGTTAAGGCCCATCGAGTTAATTAAGTTCTGAAACCATATAATTGGAAGGATATCTAAATCAACAAAATATGTAAACCTTTTCATAAAACCAAAACTCATTATACAATCTAAACACTGATAAATACTATTTGTAATCAGTGACAATTTGTTATGAAAGGAAATTTTTTTAAAAATTGGAATAATCTCTTGAAATAATAGGATTTAGTAAAGATTTCGCACTTAACCTAAATAAAACTAATTCCCATCTTACGCAAAATAAAGCTGATAAACACCTACACGGTGCAAAAAGGACCCACAATACCGTTAATGTACTTATGAATCAGGTAGAATTCTAACTGAAAATATTTTAAGTACTAAGTTAAAGAAAACAAAATATTTTTGTGAAGAAGTGTTCTGATATCATTTCTCTCCCAGTCTGTCTAAGTGTAATCTCACAGAGGAAAGCTGTAGAGGTCTGTCCTCAGTTCTCAGCTCAACCTCCTCCAGTCTGAGAGAACTGGACCTGAGTTGCAATTATGCCCTGAAGGATTCAGGAGTGAAGCTGCTCTCTGCTGGACTGGAGAATCCACACTGTAAACTGGAGATACTGAAGTAAGATCACTTTGCATATACATTTTTAAAGTTGCAGTAACACACTTTTTTTTTGGTTAAAAATGAACAGAAATCAATTATTGAGCAAATACATAAAAGATCAGTGCTCAAAACTGTCTCCTTATATTACCACGACTCTCAACAGTAAGCTTATAATAATGCTTTATAATTTGAGCTGTCGGGTCGGATTTCACCGGACATGTCAGTTTGACGTCATTTGTCTTTGTGTGGTTATGTCACGTCCGTAAACAGAAAGAAGAAGTCCTGGCTACTATATCGTGTATGTGGGTGCTGAGGATGGTGGAGTGTCTGTAGGTTGTTCTTACAACAGTTGCATAGAATTTAAATTTGTCATCTAGATGACTGCCGTTTAGAAATATACAGATTAAAAGCGATCATTGTTGACATCTGGATAATAATAAAATAAGTTCTTTTTGAGACGTGAGCTTCTGTTCATGTCTCCCCATGTCTGTTTGGGTTTTCTCCAGGTTCTCTGGTTGGATCTGTTAAGATAAATTGCCCCTAGGTGTGAATGGGTGTGTGAATGAATTTGAACGGTGCCCTGTGATGGACTGGTGTCTCATTCAGGTTATAGTCCCACCTCACACCTAGTGTACCTGGGTTAGACTCCAGATCCACAAGGACACTATTCAGAGTAAAGCAATTACTGAAAGTAACTGAGCAAATATGCGTAATCTCATCGGCCAAGAAATTGAATCTGGGGAGAAGATAAATATTTCAACAAGAAAACAGTCCCAAACTTACATCCAAATTAATTCCAGAAGACCTTGCCAATCTCCTGACCTGAATCCCATTGAAAATCTATGGAGGACTTTGAAATTGCAAGTCCATCAGCAGGACTGTCATGACCTGGAGGAATTAAGAACTGCACAAAGCTAATTAAAACAAACAATTAACACAAACAAATTAAATTAAATTATTTTAATTAATGGCATATTTTTTTCCAGATCAAGTAGAGGAAAAAATTATGGAATCACCTTGTAATTTGCAATTCTAAAACAAATACCAGCAAAAGTCTAAAAATGCTAATTAGTCTGCAGTTAAACGAGAGTGCTTACACACCTTAACGAGCTGTTGGACTTGGCTAATTGAAAGGAAACTTGGCCCCAACTAGAGAGTTGTCAATTGAAACAATGGAAAGGATTATAAAACTCCTTTAAGAAGGGAATCCAACACGGAGTGTGGCAGAAGATGTCGGTTGTTCCCAGTCAGATGTGTCTAAAATTTGGTGCAAGTGTAAACAAAATGGGAAGGTTATAAAAGGAAAACATACAGGTCGACTGAGGAAGACGTCAAAGCATCAGGATAGAAAACTCAAAGCAGTTTGCCTTGAAAATAGAAAATGCACAACAAAACAAATGAAAAACAAATGGGTGGAAACAGGAGTCAATGTTTGTGACACAACTGTAAGAAATCGGCTGAATGAAATGGGATTTACGTACAGAAAAGCCAAACGAAAACCAGCACTAACACCTAAACAGAAGAAAACAAGGTTACAGTGGGCTAAAGAGAAGCGATCATGGAGTGTGGATTATTGGATGAAAGTGATGTTCAGTGATTAATCACGAATCTGCTTTGGCCAAGGAGACGATGCTGGAACTTTTGTCTGATGCCGTTCTAATGAAGCATTTAAAGATGACTGTCGGAAGAAAACGATAAAATTTCCACTCATTTATAATATGGAGTTGCATGTCAGGTAAAGGACCAGGGGAGCTTCGAACATTTTGGACACTTTTCTTATTCCATCAATAGAAAATATGTTTGGTGATGATGGTCATTGTTCAGGATGATGATGCATCTCGCCACAGAGCAAAGAGTGTTAAAGCTTTTCTTCAGGAAAGGCAGATCAACTCAATAACATGGTCAGCAAACAGTCCGGATCTCAATCCCATTGAAAATTTATGGTGGAAATGAAAAAAATTGGTCCATGACAAGTCTCCATCCTGCAAAGCTGATCTGTCAACCGCTATTCGAGAAAGTTGGAGATGGAGAATATTGTTTTTCCATTAGTGAAGTTCATTCCTCAAAGAATTCCAGTTGTCATAAAAACCAGAGAAGGAGCAACAAAGTACTAATTGTGATTTTGTTTGTTGATGATTCCATAACTTTTTCCTCAACATTGAGTGATTCCATATTTTTTCCTCTACTTGATCTAGAAAAAATATCCCATTAATTAAAATAATTTAAGTTAAGACATTTTGTGTAAAGTTGAAGTGTTTATATGTACTGGAATTATATTAATAACAAAAACAAAAGTGCTGAATACTTATTTCCCCTCACTGTAAATACACAGATAAATGCTGTACACACACATTCAGGTGTCAGTGTTCTGATATTTCATCATTTCTCTCCCAGTCTGAGTGTGTGTTTGCTCACAGAGGAAAGCTGTAGAGTTCTGTCCTCAGTTCTCAGCTCAAACTCCTCCAGACTGAGAGAACTGGACCTGAGTTACAATAACCTGCAGGATTCAGGAGTGAAGCTGCTCTCTGCTGGACTGGAGAATCCACACTGTACACTGGAGATACTGAGGTCAGATCATCACTTTCACACTGTTTTCACACATTGTCTGTTTATGAGCATAATTTTAATTAAGCAGCACTAATAAAGCAAATACATACAAACAGACAAATATTAATAAACACAATGGGATGTGGAGAGCATAACTGGGGTGTGTGTGTGTGTGTGTGTGTGTGTGTGTGTGTGTGTGTGTGTGTGTGTGTGTGTGTGTGTGTGTGTGTGTGTAGGTTGGTAGGCTGCAGTATTACAGGTGAAGGCTTTGCTGCTCTGGTTTCTGCTCTGAGGTCAAACACCTCATCACACCTGAGAGAGCTTCATGTGTACTGGAATAAACCAGGAGAATCAGGAGTGAAGCTGCTGTATGATCTAATGAAGGATCCACTCTGTAAACTGGAGATAATACAGTGAGTTACTGATTTACTGTCTGTTTACACACACACACACACACACACACACACACACAGATGTGACAGTATTCATTGTGATTATAGATTTGCATGTAGAATAAACTCTGTGTTGTACTGAATATTTCATTGAATCATCCGTTAGTTGATAGTTTACTGTGTGTATTTGTACTATAAATACTGAACACAGGAAATGCTGAACATTTAAAACAGCTTAAAGATTCTACACTCACACACTGTATGATGTGTTTGGGTCAGTGGGAGTGTACCAGTGTTTCACTATAAATGTCTGAGTGACTGATTCTTGCTCTTTTCCCTTCTGTACAGGTTGGAGCAGTTTTTTAGTCTCAGACGCAGATGATTATGAGGATAAACATGATGCAGTACAAAGTGTTTTAAAGAACAGCTGCGAGAGCTGAAACTCTGACCTCTTACTTTTCTCATTTATTGATAATCATGAAGTTAAGATTTTGCTTTTGTAATGTTTTGATCTGCTTTATCAGATGGTGTATGTAAGAATGTACCTGTCAGAACTTTTATTTTCTCCACTGTTTCATGTTTACAAACAATCAGAGAAGCAACAAAATAAATCTACATGTGTAAATCTAATATAATGTAGCTAAAATACATAAAATGAACAATAATGAATCTTTTTTTATTAACATTTTTAACAACAAAACAGAACCTTATTGTACCTATAATGTGCCATTTAATTTATATTTGTCCCTATAAAAAGCTTTACTATAGTTATAACTGAAGCACAGTACAGATATATTAAGTTGTATATAATTATATATAATTTCCTACTGATGCTGATATAAATGTGTAATTTGGGTAATTTGGTGAATAATTATTCTTAAACGATTCACACATTAATTGCATATTGAATTGTCAATTAAAATAAATTCTATTTAAAAATTCAGGCAGAGTGTGTGTGTGTGTGTGTGTGTGTGTGTGTGTGTGTGTGTGTGTGTGTGGTGTACAGTTGCACTCAAAATAATCCCCTATGTCCCTTGTGACCATAAGGATTTAGAAATTGAAACTGTTATAACTCTTAGAGAAAGGACATTTTTAATACATTTACTGATCTCTAAAACTTTAAGACCAAAAATTTGCTATGAGAGGCTTTGTACATAACAGCCCTACACACTCACACACATTCAGATATTAATGTTCTGATATACAGTACAGTGGTGCTTGAATGTTTGTGAACCCTTTAGAATTTTCTACATATCTGCATAAATATGATCTAAAACATCACCAGAATTTCACCTTCCAATGAGCTGCTAATCCTAGAGGTTCACATACTTTTACCCTAACAGAGATGTAATATTGGAACATTTTCCTCAATAAATAAATGACCAAGTATATTGTTTTTGTCCCATTTGTTTAATTGAGTTCTCTTTATCTACTTTTAGCATTTGTTTGAAAATCTGATGATGTTTTAAGTCATATTTATGCAGAAATATAGAAAATTCTAAAGGGTTCACAAACTTTCAAGCACCACTGTACAAAAATTACAGATATAAATGTTACATTTATACATTTATCCCTAATGAGCAAGCCAAGGGCGGGGCCACTTCTCACTTGTTCACTTCTCCTACCTGTTTATCTGGTATGCCTAAACTAGTTAGTCCAGGTTGAGTGAACGCTAAACTGCATTTTATGACACGACGACTGTAAAAATTTCTCGGGGGGGAAACACAGTGAGTCTCTAAATCTAAAGCTATAATATGTGAATGTTATGAATCTCCACTGGATGAAGAACAGTTCAGATGATTTTTACTGAAGTTGTAACTTACACAGTTTACTGTAAGTGAACCGTGTAATGATACAGAGGTAGATTTAACACACCCACAGACTATGCATTGATGTATCTTTCACTAATAATAAATACATTTCCTAGATATAACTGAAGCATTTTACTACTGATGTTGTTCACTATTTATATTAAACATATCTTTACTAGGGACATAAAAGGCAGTTTACTGTAAGAGTAACCCTAATGTATCTGATTTAATTATTACAGTGGTGCCTTTTCCAAGATGTATAGTTAAATGTAAATAATCAGATAGTTTCTTTGTAATGATGTAACAAACAGTTATTTATTCACAGTAATATAAATATTATATTTAAATATTATACAATATTTAAAAAAACACAAACCGTTATTTATTCACCGTAATATAAATATAATACAATATTTAAAAAAACACACCAACCACTATCTATTCACTATAATATAAATGTAATACAATATTCAATAAAAAACAAAGTAAAACTTTAAAAGAAACATTGGCACAGTGTTTCCAGTTAAAGTGCACAATAACAAATAAACAAGGTTATTCTATATTTCACCTTTTCAACCACGTTCACTGTTTGTCAACAACTGAGGTGAAATGTTCATAACTGGTGTACACTTGGTTGTCAGACCCTTTAGAGGTCAACGTCAAAAACTCTTCTTCTTGTATTTTTGTGCCCCTGAGTTGGCTGGTTACAAAGTTTACAAACGGGTAAATTGTGTACACGTGACAGTTTGGCCCCAACATCAGTAATGTTGCCAGAATGTTTTCTTTTCTAGCATGTAGCTCTGGCCCAGGCTGAAGAAGTGTCAGCACTCTATGATGTGTCCGTTTGGCTGCTTGACGCCGTTACAGGTGCTGAATGTGTGGACGTGGTTGGAGTCACTTGTGTAAGTGTGGTAGTGACTGTGGGAAGAGAACTGGCGATAGTAGAAGTGACCGGATTCTTTTTTCCAGATGCCACAGTTTGTTTCTCTGCCGGTGGTAAGCGAGGTGTCGGTGCAGGATGTTCTGACTGGGATGGAGTCTTTGTAACCGGCATCACAATGTCTGTTCGTTCCTAAGATCTTACTAGGAATGGGTTCATGCTCAATCTGAGTGTAGTCCAGTGGAGGCAGAACCGATGGTTGAGGTGGTGCTGGAGGTTCATAACCCAGATTGTTGGTGACACCATCTCAGTTTACACTGAAATAAAAAACATCACCTTCAGTATATGTACAGTATCTCACAAAAGTGAGTACACCCCTCACATTTTTGTAAATATTTTATTATATCTTTTCATGGGACAACACTGATGAAATGACACTTTGCTACAATGTAAAGTAGTGAGTGTACAGCTTGTATAACAGTGTAAATTTGCTGTCCCCTCAAAATAACTCAACACACAGCCATTAATGTCTAAACCGCTGGCAACAAAAGTGAGTACACCCCTAAGTGAAAATGTCCAAATTGGGCCAAATTAGCCATTTTCCCTCCCCGGTGTCATGTGACTCATTAGTGTTACAAGGTCTCAGGTGTGAATGGGGAGCAGGTGTGTTAAGTTTGGTGTTATCGCTCTCACACTCTCTCATACTGGTCACTGGAAGTTCAACATGGCACCTCATGGCAAAGAACTCTCTGAGGATCTGAAAAAAGAATTGTTGCTCTACATAAAGATGGCCTAGGCTATAAGAAGATTGCCAACACCCTGAAACTGAGCTGCAGCACGGTGGCCAAGACCATACAGCGGTTTAACAGGACAGGTTCCACTCAGAACAGGCCTCGCCATGGTCCACCAAAGAAGTTGAGTGCACGTGCTCAGCATCATATCCAGAGGTTGGCTTTGCAGAATAGACGTATGAGTGCTGCCAGCATTGCTGCAGAGGTTGAAGGGGTGGGGGGTCAGCCTGTCAGTGCTCAGACCATACGCCACACACCACATCAAATTGGTCTACATGGCTGTCGTCCCAGAAGGAAGCCTCTTCTAAAGATGATGCACAAGAAAGCCTGCAAACAGTTTGCTGAAGATAAGCAGACTAAGGACATGGATTACTGGAACCATGTCCTGTGGTCTGATGAGACCAAGATAAACTTATTTGGTTCAGATGGTGTCAAGCGTGTGGGGCGGCAACCAGGTGAGGAGTACAAAGAGAAGTTTGTCTTGCCTACAGTCAAGCATGGTGGTGGTAGTGTCATGGTCTGGGGCTGCATGAGTGCTGCCGGCACTGGGGAGTGTACTGTGACATGTACTGTGACATACTGAAGCAGAGCATGATCCCCTCCCTTTGGAAACTGGGCCACAGGGCAGTATTCCAACATGATAACGACAGTGAGTGAATTTTCTTAGACTTTATATTCTTCTGATATAAAGCCTCTGCTATCTAGCATACGCCATTAGGGTCTGATGAAAACATTCAGGTCAAAGTCGCGCTAGAGCGGCCTCTCAGAAGATCCTTTGGTTATTTTATTTCTCTTAAGTTTTATTTTACCTCTGATATAAAGTCCCTGCTATCTAGCACATGCCACAGGGCCTGGCGAAATATCCAGGTCGAAAGCTAGAGGGTCCTCTCTGAAGTTTATCTTTTATTATTTTGTATTTACCAAATTATGATAATCAAATTATTGTAAGACATTAATAAACCGAAGTCAAGTTTATTGACGATTCGAAAAACCACAGATCTTTGAGATGTTTGACTGATTTTTCGCTTAGACTAGATGGAGACTCATATTTCACAGAACCAGCATCCAGCTTCATCCACAACCCAGGAGTAAAGTGTGGAAGGACTGATCCAGAGAGGACCAGCCCTAGGAGCAGATTGTTCATCCTTTTTCAAGCCCAGAGCACGGATCCAGGACTTGGTGAGTACCTTCTCAATGATATGCTTTACTGGTGTACAAAAAGAGTTAGTGTAACTGGGTCACCCCTTTGAGGTGGTTTTTGTCTATTTTAGGCAGAATACTACAACTAACACCCACAATGACACACAGAGTGTATGTGCAGGTAAAAGTTAAAGAGAGTTTGGGGTATTGGTACTGTAAGGGTGAGAACAATTCTGGGTTCTTGCACTGTAAATTCATCTGGTCCAATTTTAAAGGTAAATAACATTGTATGTCTATTTCCTGTGAGTTTGTGTTTTAATTTAAAAGAATATCAGCTTAATATTATTTCTTTTAAACAGACTTGTTATCATGTCCCTATCAACACACAAACACCAGCCCAGCCAGCATGTCCATGTGAGTCCACATGGGTCCCAAATGGGCTTGAAACTGGGGCCCATGTGGACAGTCCAGTGAGGCCCCACCATCTTCTGTCCTCAGTTTCCACGCTGTTCCCACATGCAGATGCCTATATGGGCTAATGATGGGCCACATGTGGCTCCTTGTATGTAAACAGTGTGGCCCCCACATGGGTGTAATGTGGGTTATTATAGAACAGCAACATGGGTACACAGAGGGTCCTGCATGGGCTGTACGTGGGCACCGTCTGGGTGTTGTACAGGCTGCATGGACTACTTTATTTTACTTTAGTACCTGCTTTTAACAAGGAAAACATTACACAGAATAAACGATCCATAATACAGTTAACTTTTTTATTTAAAAATGAACAGCACATCAACAACAATGATACAATTATCATTATCATATTAATAATAGGACACAAATGTCTATACACCAACACAATATCTCTTTTGTAACAGTTTAATAATCTTATATTTAATGGTGTTATTCAATTATTTTAATTATCTTACAGCTTAAAAAATTAAAAGTATTTTTCAAAGGTCTCTCTAATTTAACAATAGTAATAATAGTAACAATAATAACAATAATAACAATAACTGTTTACTGTTTTTCTTAAATATAGCAGTAATGTTATTCAATGATATAAAGAGCTATAATTTAATAACAGTCAAATTTCTTAACTTTGCTCCGAAAGTCCATCAGAATGTGTGAAGGAGGAGGGAAATATTCAGCCATCAAAAAAGCCCATTAGGATTCCTGAGAAAAGGGAAGAAATATTCATATATTATGTACACAGTTACCCAGTGTTCAGATAACAGGGATACAGTTTGTTGTGAAAATCCAAAACTAACTCTTTACCACTGAAACTTACCTGGTAGACGCCGTGTTCATGTGTTCATGGTTCCTCCTCCATCACGGCCCTGTTCACCACTTGGACAAGGCTTTTTCACCATCTTTGCGGTTAATGTTGTTTCTTCAAGCACCTTCAAGAAAGAACAAATTCAGACATGAAGATCAGTAATGTGCCGTCTCGTTACATAAGCTGACAGCCTACATGTAATTTTTAGAACAAAGTGATGGCATCAAAAGTTAGTCTACGAGGCCGTAACCGATTGTACGTGAAACTGTAGCTTTCTGTTTGCCACCACATCTCATTATTTAAGAGAACAAAGACGCTGCCAGAGACGGCAGCAGATACAAGATCCACACTTACTTCATGCCCTACTTCATTAAAACCCCACTGTGTATAGGAACAGATCTTAAACTGAGAAAAAATAGACATAAAGGCATCGAGCAAAACGGCCTCATGACTTAAAGGCATCGGGCAAAACGGCCTCATGACTTAAAGGCATCGGGCAAAACGGCCTCATGACATAAAGGCATCGGGCAAAACGGCCTCATGACATAAAGGCATCGGGCAAAACGGCCTCATGACATAAAGGCATCGGGCAAAACGGCCGATACAAGACTTTAGTCTGGAACGTTTTCATTTGATGGTTCTTCTCGGAGGCCATTTTGCCCGATGCCTTTACGTCAGGAGGCAGTTTTGCCCGATGCCTTTACGTCAGGATGCTGTTTTGCCCGATGCCCAACTGTATGAGACCTGACACCTGACATAGTTTTTCCTGACTCCTGAAGCCTTTTAGTCTGAGGGCGATGCCGTTTTGTCATATGGCTGAGAACTGACGCTGAGGTCTGGGGGTGTCCTAATATGTACACCGTACCCGGAGCCCAGACAGCACCTAAGCCCTAAATAAGCAAATAAATAAATGTAAACACAAACTTTAGTGTCTTGTATACATAACAGAAACTGTAAACAATCCACAAATTAAATATATGAGTACAGCTACACAATACAAGGGAAGTCCAGTAAGAATGCAAACACAATCACAGAGATATACAGCTGAAGTTAAACGATTTTAGTCAACTGCAAAAATATGAAAACCCTCGTTTACACACGTAATAATGCTAACAATATTCATTTTTAAGTCAACTGTCCCCTCTCGATTTTAGCTAGCTAACGAGCTCGCTTAGCATCAACTGGAAACGCAGGAAAGTCTCCCCAAATTATATCTCTATATCAGTATTAGCACACTGAGACACACAGTAATGCAGTGAAAAGTTTATTTCCTGTCTTCGGTTACACATTTTTCTGTTCAATGGTTAAAACTCTCATTCTGGTCACAAACGACTTCTACTTCTTCTTAACAAGTCACATAAACAAGTCACACTTCTCACAGAAAGCGGAGCTGGACCGGCAGCAGTAACGCACGCGCTCGTAGCCCTGACGGAACACGGCGCCATCTTGTGTAAATGACCGCCATTTTGTATAACTAACCATTGAGCTTCAATTAGCAGCGAGCTAATATTAATATGCTCACTGAGAAACTGCCCAGAAACATAAAAAACATGTTATTTAAAGCTATTTACAACTCCAGATAATACGTTATGTTTTAAAGCCAGCAAACTGGCATAATAACCGCTGAAAATAGACAAAATATTCATTTTAAGCTCATGCTAGTTGAAATTTGGACTGTGCTAAGCTAAACAATCTGTTCAGTAGCATGTTAGCTAGAAAGCTTCTGTGTTTTTTTTCTAGCAGGAAATGGGTGTAAAAAATAATAGTGAAAACACAGGAAGATGTAAACCTTGGGCTGTATGTCAAATTTAACATGTTAAATTTAACTCAGAAAGGGATAGGTATTATCTACCTCTCGGCTAAATTCATTATTGGTAGATTTAATCTTAAAGCTAACCGCTAGTTAGCGGCTAGCTAGCTGTCTTAGCCTTAAACTGTGTATCTGTATCTCTTATTAAACTACAGAAATGTCACTGTACATTGAGATATAAAAATAAACATTACTTACCTTATTAATGTGTAGTAGTGCTCCAGCAGTGAACTGCTGCTCCTCCACTGAGAGAGAGAGAGAGAGAGAGAGAGAGAGAGAGAGTTTTTCCCATGGTGGAGGGGAAACACTCAGCTCCTCATCTATCACTTCACATTTATTAAATCTTTAAAGTTATTGACATTAAACAATAATTTAATAATAATTTATTTCTTGAGGTATTAATTTAAAAAAATCTGATACTCAGTTCTAGTCAAATTTTTAAAATAAAAGTTATATTAGCCCACCTAGGACCCAGGTAGAACAATGAACCTAATATCTGAATAAAATAATAAAATGAATCTGGATTTAAAAATTAATATCTTCACTACTGATTGTAACCGAGTGCACTGACATATATCCTGCTGAATTTTCACTATTGATTGTAACTGAACACACTGGATTAGTATTAAGACTACTGATTATGTTTTATTGATTATGAGACTTGATTGTCATTACACATTATTTTAAGCAAATCATTAATGTATTCTACACAACCGTGACAACCACGGGCAAGAGCTGAACCATTTACACACACATGCTTATAACACTATGTTGATTTTGAGTGTTAGGTTTAGGGAGATGGGATCTTTTACTCCTTCCTAGTCAAGTGTGGGGGGAGATGTTTGGTCCCGTTCTCCACAAGAGCGCAGTTTCAGAATTTGATCATTGCTAGATCTGAAGGGGAGATCGCCCAGATCACTAGTTAGTGTAAGTGAGAGGATTGAGTTGTGAGGCTGCTCTCTTGAAGTAGGTGGGAATTAGTAAAGTCCCAAAGGGAGGGATTTATAGTGTATTTTCATATATTAACCAAGTATTTAACCAAGTATTTTCATGTATTAACCAACAAATCAGTTTTGATGTAATCAACCACTGGATAAAATTAATCAGGAGATGAAACCTTTTAGTATAAGCAGGCCAGGTTAGTGTATGATCTCAGTTTATGTGAAACTCACTACCTGTACCACTCTGTACTGTCTTTAGCTGAAAGTGCAGCTGAGCATGACGACCATTACATCATAGTCGAAACCAATTAAGGCCTTGAAACTTT
Source organism: Cranoglanis bouderius (assembly GCA_023630585.1). Taxonomy (NCBI): domain Eukaryota; kingdom Metazoa; phylum Chordata; class Actinopteri; order Siluriformes; family Cranoglanididae; genus Cranoglanis; species Cranoglanis bouderius. Next base: position 885,393 of record CM042564.1, on the reverse strand, counting down.
ATAAAAAATACACTGGTGGACCTCGCACCACGGTTGTTTATGAGATCCATAGAAAGACACATAATTGTGGCGAGCTGTCAGAGGTGTGATTAAAGAAAAAATGGGGAAACCCCTCCTGAATGAGATCATTGCCTTAGAAATGTATAAAAACTGATGTATTGACTGTATTTGTCAGATGGTCTGCAGTCATCTCGGCTTTATGGTGTTTCAATAAAGTCTGATTTTTGACATCTTAAACCCCGGACTCTCGGATACTTTTTTATAGAATAACCAGGACATTTTCCACAATACAGGTAGAACAATGAACCTAATATTTGAATAAAATAATAAAATAAATCTGGACAACAAAAAAAAAAAAGACAAATACGGTAACAATCAAAATGTTAATTTATGCTTAAAGGAAAACACTTTAAATAGGTTTATATGGGAGGGTTTGTGATGTGCTTGGCGGTTCTGGTGCTAATTTGTCGGTTGGTGTTGTGCTTTCATTATTTCCGTGAGAAGTTAGTGGTTGTCTGCCATCCCGATGTCAAATGAGGATATTGCTGTCACAGTTACAGTGGTGTTTAATTAGATAAAAAAATATTAATATGCAAGTGATTTTTAGCCTGGTGACACACGTAGTCTCCCTCTAGAGGTGGTGCTAATGGAGCAACTGCCTCACCATCCATATGTGATAGATCTGCTGGAACGGTTTGAGACGTCCAGACACATTATCTTGATCCTGGAGCGGCCTGGTCCTCACGCTGACTTCTACAATACGCTAGACGTCTACACAACAGTGCTTCTGAAACTCAAACCTCAAACCGTAATGCAGCAAGTCGTTCAGGCTGCACGTCACTGCCGTGACCGCCGTGTGCTCCACCGAGACATTAAAGAAGACAACATTCTCCTGATCTGGAACCGTGAGAACTACGTACCAACGACTGTTGGATTCCTTGTTTCCTCATTAAAAAGTTTTAAACACGAAAATACCTGCAATAACACACCCCTAGTAAGGTTCTCTCTGAGTTATGAAGTCAATTCAGATAGTTATTACAAGCACCATGTGAAATTTGGACTCAGGACTCATTCAGACATTACACACATCTTTAGTTTTGTTGATAAAACATAAGCACGCTTTTTGATTTCGTCGTCCGTGCGGGTTCACACACACACACACACACACACACACACACACACACACAGACACACACACACACACACACACTCTGAACAGTAACATATACAGTCAAAGAAACTCTGTGTGTGTTCTGTGTAAACTGTGCAGCTTCAGTTGTTGTTGATGTTGTTGTTGTTGTTGTGCAGCTCTCCAGAATGAAACACCTCACAGATTAGATTAAAGTTTCTCTATTTTCACCCCAGAATCAGGTCTTCGATATTCTCACAACGTCTCACACTTATCTCACTCTGCCACACCGTTCTGCAAATAGCCTCCAGATCACATTGTGCCATTTCCAACACCACACGTTACAGTGTGACCGGAACAGCGGAGTTATTTATTTATTTATTTTAAACAGAAAGTTATTTGTGTTTGCGTTCTTCCAGAGCTGTTGGACATCGAGCTGAACCTGAACCTCCGGAGGACCCTAGACTCCATGCAGATGCCCCGGGTCGAGTACAGAAAGATAGACGTGGAGGATTACAGTATGTCCATCATCCACTGTTTAAATCGCACAAGTTACACATAAAATGTTGGATACATGCAGAGGAATTATATGATGTGTGTGTGTGTGTGTGTGTGTGTGTGTGTGTGTGTGTGTTGTCTCCAGCTCTGTCGCTGCAGATCCTGAAACCTGCAAGCTTCATAAACACGGCACATTACCCTCTACTGCTGCTCGTGTGAGTCTCAACATCACTACCATCATTCTGTGATGGGAAAATAATCAACTGCTACAACACTGATTCATTTATTATAACACTGCTTTATTCCTCTTATATTACATCTATTTATCAACAATTAATTATTTTTTATTTATGAAAGAAAGATGTATATTTTTCAGTTTACAGTTACATCCAATGCTGTGAAAAGTCCACAAAGCAAGTTAATTCCTGTTAATACTGAAGTTATGACTTTATGTTATATAAATGTTAAATACACGTTTCTATACAGAAAACTTCCCCATATCACCAATTACACGTTTTTGTGGAGGAGCCGCTGCACACTATTTTAACATTTTCAGGGAAAAGCTACACACTAAATTAAAAGACCTTGAAGGTATCACCCCAGTGATTGGTACCTTTATGTGTGAGAATGTTGTGTGAGTGTTTTGGGTGATTTTTATTTATATAATTTGTATTGCCTGCAGTATCTGAATCTCCCTGTGTATTTATAATATATAATTTAGTATAAGGTTTACAAAATGTGTAATTGTACATATTTGTATATATTTGTATATAAAGTACATATATTTACTCCGGGTCATTAAGTGATGTGGAAGCTGAACAGCTACAGTGCGCCATCTACAGGCCTTAGATTGCAATGACATCCCAAATGGCCTGCGTTCAAAACCCCAACACTGCTAGAAGGAGTAAAGTGATTTAAAAAAGGTTTAAGGTACATAAATGGATCATAATGCACTCAGTGGAGCTCCTCAGCTGGTTTTATTCCATTGATGGTCAGGAGAACAGCGCGTCTTCTTAGAAAGTCTGGAATTAATTTTGTTGTTCAGTTAAGTTGCTTTTAGGGAACATCCTGCTCCACACTTCAGTAGGTGGTGGTTATGAACTAATCTAATGTTTCACAACTGCAATAAAAAATAAGAAGAAGAAGAGGTGGAGGATGGAGAGGAGGATGAGGAGGAGGAGTAAAATCAAATAATAATAATTTTAATAATAATAAGAAGGAGCAGAAGGAGAAGTAGAAGGAAGAGAAGTAGTAGAAGAGGTAGAAAAACAGGAGGAGAAGGAGGAGCAGAAAGTGAAGGAGGAGGAGAAGTAGAAGAAGATGAAGAAGAAGAAGAACAACAACAATAATATGGGAGGTATTTTTGCTTAAACAAAATAGCATTAAAATTAAAACTTCACCTTTTTGCCTTTTCCCTTTCAAGTTCACCCAGTATGCTAAGTAGCTATGGGTGTGGCTAGAATCTAGGCCACACCTAATTTTTATTTATTTATTTCCAACTGGCATTTCTCAAAAACATTTTAGTACCGATCCATGGACATTCTTGAAAATGGACTTTTTCTCTCTCAGCTGGTGGGAGTACTGAGTGTTTTGAGAAGTTAACATGGAGAACTTCAGGGACGTGAGTAATTTCATTCCTTCATTCATCTCCATGAGGGCTTTATCATGGTCAGGGTCGTGGCAGATCCAGAGTCTATTCAGGGCGTATAGAGGGAGAATTCACCCCGGATGGAAAGCCAGTCCGCAGCAGACCAGTGAGTCTATTTGCTGTCTATTTGATCAGCTAAAACACACATTAAATTACTCACTTCCTGAAGTCCTCGATACATACTGGATTTTAATTTTGCAAGCATGAAAAGTTACCTAAACTTATCTGACACTTTAGCCAGACGTTTCTAGTGCGATCACTAACGCTCCCACTCCGCACCAATGTTGCATCAAACATGAATAAACAGAATGAAATGTCTCTGTTAGAGAGGCATGTGGACTCACCCCTAGTGTACTTGAGTGTCTGTCCATCTTATCATTAAAAAGCAGAGGATAGTAACACAAATGTCACTTAAGGCAACAAAACGGAGTGAGGCGCTCAAAGGTCACTTGGGTGATCAGAACATTTAATGCAAGTATATGTGGATTATGTAAGAGTTTTATAAGAGTCTGTCAGCTATAACCAGTAACAAGGAACAGAGACAGTGTGATTGTCACATTCTTTGTGTTTTTATTTTTGTTTATATTTATCTTTTGGTAGCTTATGATGTATGAGGGGTGAAAAATGCATGTGTCTCTCAGGGTTTTCATTTGATTTGTCAGGCCAGACTTCTCGGCCTCCGGCTGTGCAACGGACTCCACAGCCTTCTGGTGTTGCTCCTCAGTTTCTAGCAGGAAACCTGAAAGTACAACAATTACGGCTTATAAATTTCTGTAAAAGGACAAAATGTCCCCAAAAAATGAGGACAAACACACACACACACACACACACACACACACACACACACACAGACAGACAGTTCACAGTAGCAGTCATGGTTTCATGAGAAGGAAAGTTTACCTTCAGGAACTCCTCCTTGTCCACCAGTTTCCTCGTCATCTCATCGTGAACCATCTGGAGGAAGCTTTGAGCCTCCCGCTCTCGCTCACACTCCTAAAACACACACATGGGGCAAAAGATGCTCAAACTCGAGTGCTTAATGTTCACATCTGCAATGGGTCACTTCTATTACTAAAGGAGCTGCTTAATGCAAGGATTTTCTCACTTACCTTCTTTAGCTTGACACACTCCCTGTGACTCTCAGACAGCTGATTCCCCATGTCCTGCACTGTGTCTCGCAGTGTCTTCACTTGGTCTTTCAGGTCAGACTTCTCAACCTCCATCTGAGCAACGGTCTCTACAGCCTTCTGGTGTTTCTCCTCAGCTTCAGCCAGGGAGACCTGAAAGTACAAAAATGAAAGCTTATTGGCTTTATTTACTTCTACACACTCATTCAGACACTTTTAAAAATGTGAGTAAAAAAGCACACACACAGACACACACACACACACACACACACACACACACACACACACACACACACAGTTCACAATAGCAGTCGTAGATTCATGAAAAGGAAAGTTTACCTTCAGTAACTCATCCTTCTTCATCAAAGTCTTCTTTATTTCATTGTTCTCCATCTGGAGGACGCTGTGAGCCTCGCGCTCTCGATGACACTCCTAAAACACACACATGGGGCAAAAGATGATCAAATTCGAGGGCTTAATTCTCACATCTGCAATGGGCCATTTCTATTACTTAAAAAATCTAGCAACTTGAAAATAATTAAAATGTTATGTTAATTTTGGTTCATTTAAACTCATCATGCAGCAGAAACATGAAAAACTCCTCATATTACTAAAGGAGCTGCTTAATGCAAGGATTTTTCTCACTTACATTAATTAGCTCGACAGACTCCTCGTGTTTCTCAGTTAGCCGGTTCATCATGTCCTGCACAGTTCCTCTCAGTGTCTCCACCTGGCCTTTCAGGTCAGACTTCTCCACCTCCAGCTGAGCAATGTTCTCCACAGCCTTCTGGTGTTTCTTCTCAGCTTCTGCCAGGGAGACCTGAAAGTACAACAGTTAAAGCTTATTGGCTTTATTTTCTTCCACACACACTTTCAGACACTTAAAAAAACGAGTAAACAAGCACACACACACACACACACACACACACACACACACACACACACACACACACAGTTCACAATAGCAGTCGTAGTTTCATGAAAAGGAAAGTTTACCTCCAGTAACATCTCCATGTGTATCAGACCGTTCTTCATCTCATCGATCTTCATCTCACTCTCCTAAAACACACACATGGGGCAAAAGATGTTCAAACTTGAGTGTTTAATGTTCACATCTGCAATTAAATGAAACTCATCATGCAGCATAAACATGAAAAGTCATCATATTATTTATAAAGGAGCTGCTTCATGCAAAGGTTTTTCTCACTTACATTCATTAGAGCAGCAGACCACCTGTGAGTCTCATCGAGCAGGTTCCCGACGTCCTGCACTGTGTCTTGCAGTGTCTCCACCTGGTTGGTCAGGTTGGCCTTCTCCACCTCCAGCTGAGCAATGGTCTCCAGAGCCTTCTGGTGTTTCTCCTCAGCTTCAGCCAATGAGACCTAAAAAAGTACAACATTTAAGGCTTATTTGCTTTATTTACTTCTTACAAAGCTTACAATAGCAGTCATGATTTCATGAAAAGGAAAGTTTACATTTAGTAACTCCTCCTTTTGCACCAGAGTCTCCTTCATCTCATTGTTCTCTATCTGCAGGACGCTGTGAGCCTCGCGCTCTCGCTCACACTCCTAAAACACACACATGGGGAAAAAGAGGTTTAAATCCGAGTGCTTAATGCTTAAACATAAATAAAATCCTCATATTATTACTAAAGGAACTGCTTAATGCAAGACTTTATGAAATGTGAGTAAAAAAGCACACACACACACACACACACACACACACACACACACACACACACACACACACACACACACAGTTCACAATAGCAGTCGTAGATTCATGAAAAGGAAAGTTTACCTTCAGTAACTCCTCCTTCTGAATCAAAGTCTTCTTTATTTCGTTGTTCTCCACCTGGAGGACGCTGTGAGCCTCGCGCTCTCGCTCACACTCCTAAAACACACACATGGGGCAAAAGATGATCAAATTCGAGTGCTTAATGTTCACATCTGCAATGGGCCATTTCTATTACTTAAAAAATCTAGCAACTTGAAAATACAATGTTAATTTTGGCTCATTTAAACTCATCATGCAGCAGAAACATGAGAAGTCCTCATATTACTAAAGGAGCTGCTTAATGCAAGGATTTTTCTCACTTACCTTCATTAGCTCGACACACTCCTCGTCAGTCTCAGTTAGCAGGTTCTCCAGGTTATGCACTGTTCCTGTCAGTGTCTCCACCTGGTTGGTCAGGTTGACCTTCTCCACCTCCAGCTGAGCAATGGTCTCCAGAGCCTTCTGGTGTTTCTCCTCAGCTTCAGCCAATGAGACCTAAAAAAGTAGAACAATTAAGGCTTATTTGCTTTATTTACTTCTTACAAAGCTTACAATAGCAGTCATGATTTCATGAAAAGGAAAGTTTACCTTTAGTAACTCCTCGTTGTGCATCAGAGTCTCCTTCATCTCATTGTTCTCCGTCTGGAGGACGCTGTGAGCCTCCTGCTCTCGCTCACACTCCTAAAACACACATATGGGGCAAAAGAGGTTTAGATTCGAGTGCTTAATGCTTAAACATAAATAAAATGCTGCTTAATGCAAGACTTTTCTCACTTACGTTCTTTAACTCATCACACTCCATGTGAGTCTCACATAGCAGGTACTCCATGTCCTCCACTGTTCCTGTCAGTGTCTCCACCTGGTATTTCAGGTCAGACTTCTCCACCTCCAGCTGAGCAACGGTCTCCACAGCCTTCTGGTGTTTCTCCTCAGCTTCCGCCAGGGAGACCTGAAAGACCTGAAACAACCAAGATTTATTTTCTTCTACACACACATTCAGACTTTTATGTTCTGGTGACAAAAGGACAAAATGTCCCCAAAATGTGAGGAAACAAGTACACACACAGTTCACAAAACCAGTCATAGTATCATGAAAAGGAAAGTTCACCTTCAGTAACTCCTCCTTGTGCACCAGAGTCTCCTTCATCTCGTTGTTCTCCGTCTGCAGGACGCTGTGAGCCTCCCGCTCTCGCTCACACTCCTAAAACACACACATGGGGCAAAAGATGTTCAGACTCCGGTGTGCAGATATTTCCTATTCTCAATCATTCCCATCATATGGTGCTCATATTATTTTGAAAAGTACTTTTTAATCAGAGGCTTATCTCACGTACCTTGCTTTTCATGTCACAGTCTCTGCGTGCCTCACAGAGCAGTTCCTCCAGCTCCCTCACTCTGTCCTCCAGCTGAGTGTTGGACACCACAAGCTTCTGAATCTTCTCCTCAGCCTCAGTCACAGCATCCTGAAATTCACCGTGCAAATATTGTTGGCTTTAGGTGTTTGTAGCACTCCTGAGCACTAGCATTCAGTCCAAACATCATGTTTACTTGCAGCTCTCTGATCTATCTAAAGGGCCACAGAGCCTATAGTACAATGTCTGACACAGAATCCTTATATTCATCAGACTTCTGATCTAATTTTAACGCATTGTTTTCCTGACAAAAACTGCGATTAATGAACATCAGGTCTGGATTGCTGTCCTTAGCCTAGTGCTGGAGTACAAACTTCATTTCCTCCTCCATAAGCACCAAACACTTCAGTCCAGATATTTAAAAAGTTAGGAGCAGAACAAACTTACCGTGACCTGGTCCCGAGGAACCTCTGTGGGTCGGACCAGAGCCGGTTCCGTGGCCCGGTCACACACTGGGTCTAAATAAAAAAATAAAAATAAAAAAGCCATCAGACATCATGTATTATTTATATTATGAATTCCAGACCAGCAGTATTTTCCACTTCTGATCCAGGTGAAGCTCTACAGCACAAGTATTCCCACTTTCTCACTGGCCTCCGGAATAAATCCACTTTACTGATGTTCAGTATGGACATGTCTAATGTGGGCTAAGGATAAGAACACACTGACAGATTTTATTACACATTCATGAAGCTAAACTCCTCCATGAACCTGGACAGAAAGAGAGAGTGCTTTCACCCATCAGTGCATCTTTCAAGCAGCGCGAGCGCCGGCCAAAATAGGGCTAAAGCCTGTTAGCTTATGAAGGACTGAACAAATCTACTAAATTCATTTCTTTTAAAGGACAGAAGTAAACTTAGCACTGCATGGTTACAGCAGCACGACTGAGAAATAGTTGTACCTTCAGTTGTGTCCTCGGGGTCCGCTGTTGTTTTCTCTCCATCGCCTCGTTTAACATAACAGTAAATGCCGGCTGCCGTGGCTGCAGCTCCGGCCGTGTACAGCAGGGGGCGCAGTGGAAGATCCGCTACACCAGCGCCAAGTGCACTCAGGAACTTATTCATTTTCTCTCCTGATCAGAGCAACTTCAATAATCACCTTAACTCGCCAAAGTTCAGTGAATTTCTGAAAGATCCGCGTTGTTTTTCCCCTCTTTATAGCCGGAGCTCTTCGGTGACGTCACAGAATCAGAATCAGAACCGGATTCAGAACCAGAATCAGCTTCATTACACATACAAGGAGTTTGTCTTGGTGACAGGAGCTTCCAGTGCACAAATATACAAAACAGCAACAACACACAGATAATAATAATAATAATAATAATAATAATAATAATAATAATAATAATAATAATAATAAATAAAAGTACGTATGTGTGTGTGTGTGTGTGTGTGTGTGTGTGTGTGTGTGTGTGTGTGTGTGTATATATATATATATAATTGAATAGAAAATAAAGGTGTGTGTATACTGTATATATACAGAAGCTGGTGTCTGGCTCTACATCTCTAAGTACTAAAGATGTTTGCCATGAAGGGGTTGAATAATTTTGAGACTGAAGTCATTATAAGTCGCATTTTCAGTTGAATTTGGGGAAACCACTTGAAACATTCGTTGTGTTGAACTATTTCAGTTGCTTTTATTTGATTTGTTCATCGCAAACAGCTGAAAGTCTGTACATTTTGACAATAAACCTGATTTGCAATGGGGGTTGAATAATTTTGATTGCAACTGTATGTATACTACAGGATTATTTGCCTTTTTAATGTACAACATTTTACTGTAGTAGTGCAGTTTGAAACGGTCAGGCAGTGAAGATGAGAATTCAGCAAGAGCAGGTCTCCGGGTCTGTAAATAAATCAGTGAGAACGCTCACTTTGGATCTGTTATTTTTAATCACACATTAATTATTCTTTGTTTATCTTTAAAGTATCATAAAGTACAATTTAAACTGCAGAACATACATGTAAAACTTTTTGTTCACTCAACATATAAAAGTGCACTTGGGTAATTTTTTTAAACAGTTAATTATAAGTAAAGTTTAAATGGTTAAGTGTACATATTAACATCACTATATTAAAAACAAACTATGTTATTAATAATAAACTAATGATATAAACAAACATACTTTTAAGTATTATTTAAATCTACATTATACACTACAGATTACATGACAAGAAAATTCACTTTACTGCTTAAATAAATACAAAATAAATTAATTATTAAATTACGTTGATGTGACAGTTAAATATACATTAAGTAGAGTTTATACTTATGTGCTTCAATGTGTGAAGAAATACATTCACTTAAATATACTTTTAAAATAATACACTTAATTAGAAATAACTAAGTATACTTTTGTTTAAGGACGTTTTAATATATTTAGAAATACACTTATTAAAATGTATTCCCTTTCTACATACTTAAGTAGAATTTAAAATGTATTACTTTAAAATATACTTTTTGAAAAATATAGAAAAGTATATTTAATGTGTATTTTCATAAAGTACATGAAATTAAAAAATGTTCTTTTAGTATCCTTTACAATCTTCAAATATATTATGAAAGCACTTAAGTATGTTTCCTTTTCACAGGGGTGTGTCAGGTGTGTGATGATAGATGGTTAGAAGTAACACACCCATGTTGGAATGAAGTAAATGTGTTTGTATGTGTGTCTAAAATAACTTGTGTGTGTGTAAATGATGTTTATTATAAAGTATTGCCAAAGCAAAACAAGTGACTGTTCCCCCCAAAGTGCAATAATTAGTAATGTGTTAATTATTGTGTACATTAATGTGTTCACTGTATGTTGTGTGTAGGTAAATAAGTAGGTGAGTATGTGTATGAGCATGTGTTAATGACTGTGTGTTCTCATGCTGGAGTTATAAGTAAACAATACTATATATATATATATATTAATTTAATATTGTAAATATGTGTGTGGGGTGTATGCGACATTTTGGAAGCTCTGCTGTGTTTATCTGCTGTGTTTACCTGCTGTGTTTGTCTCCTCCTCTGTTGGTTAATCCAGTTAGTCCAGTTTGAGTGAAAGCAAAACTTCACTGACGGTAAAAAGAGGACTGTAAAACATTCTCAGGAGAAAAACACAGTAAGTCTCTAAATCTAAAGCTATAATATGTGAATGTTATGAATCTCCACTGGATGAAGAACAGTTCAGATGATTTTTACTGAAGTTGTAACTGACACAGTTTACTGTAGGACTTAATTTCACTGTTAGTGAATCGTGTGATGATACAGAGTTAGATTTAACACACCCATGTTGGACTGAAGTAAATGTGTGTGTGTGTGTGTGTGTGTGTGTGTGTGTGTGTGTGTGTGTGTGTGTGTGTGTGTGGTTTACAGGTGTAATCTGTAATAGGAAACGACCTCCAAAATGAGTGTGTCTGGGGAACAGGACAGAGAGAAAGATGAGAGGTGAGTGAAGGTTGTGACTCGGTGAAAAACATAAATATTCTCACATTCACCAACACTAAACAGATCAGACTCTGATGTGTATCTGTGAAAAGTGACTAGTGAATCAGGTCTAACCCCAAGTCCCTGTAGCTGGATAGAGTTTGTTTCTTTGTACAAAAGTGTTGTATCGGACTATCATCAGATTTTAATTAGAGTTTAATTATTCACTGTGAGAAAAGGTAAAAGGACTGAATAAGTGTGAAAATGCAGAACAGTAATAATGATGCAGTGGTTGTGTGTGTTTAGTCTGATTCAGGGTAAGAGATCAGACTCACCTGAACCCAGCTGTGTGTCCATGAAGAGTGACTGGTCAATGACTCGTCCAATATACTTCAGAGACAGAGACAGAGACAGTACTGCTGATCTGAGGTCAGTAGAGTTTAATATTAGTTAGAAATGATGTCTGTGTATTTATTAGTTTGTGTTTTACAGATATGAATATGATTTATAATCTTTGTTAAATGTAATGTTTTGTATGTTCACAGGAAGCAAAAGATGAATTCAAATACCACACATAGCAGCCACCTGGAGTCCATATTTAAGGTGTGTGTGTGTGTGTGTGTGTGTGTGTGTGTGTGTGTGTGTGTGTGTGTGTGTGTGTGTGTGAGAGAGAGAGAGAGAGAGAGAGGTTCATGTGTGTATGAATACTCCAGGGTTATTAGAGTTTTTAATGTACAACATTTTACTGTAGTAGTGCAGTTTGAAACGGTCAGGCAGTGAAGATGAGAATTCAGCAAGAGCAGGTCTCCGGGTCTGTAACTATCTGCTGTGTTATTAAGTAAATGAATAAATACACATATTTCATCTCCTGCCAAGTTATAACATTTACTGAGCCTGTTTTCTTTTATGTAAATAATACACCAAGCAGCCGTTACACAGCAGACCTGCAGTAAAATCTCAGGCTGAACTTAGAGAGATGAACTAATATTATGAGGGATCTTAACAGCACATGCCTAATTTTAATGATTTCTTGCATAAAAAAATACTGAATGCCGTTTTTTCACTATTTATGATTTTTCAGTATTGTGCAAAACTCTTTACATATGATGATAATTTACAATTTACAGCTTATTCGACCATAATTTTGGGTAATGAGACAAAACTGCAATTTTATCTTTGGTAATGAATAGAAACTAATATTATGAATTACAATAATTTCATAATTCTATATTTCTAATCAGGAGCTGGAGCACAAAGACACACTGCACATCCTGAAGAACATGAACCACACAGATCTCACTAACACACCGCAGAACAGTAAGAGCTCCTGGGGTTATAATATCACTAACTTTAGAGGAAGGAAGCAGGACAATATTCATCACATCTCAGTGATCAAATTACATTATCAGTAGAATCTGTTAGATCAGTACTGACATTAAATATGATATACACAGAATCTGCTTCTTCTTTTTATCAGAACTCGTCTCTGGTAATCAGCAAAAACTCAAATCCACACTGAGTGAGAAGTTTAAAAGAATTAATGAAGGAATCTCACAGCCTGGAAGCTCAGCTCTTCTGAATGAGATCTACACAGAGCTCTACATCACAGAGGGTTGGAGTGGAGACGTCAATAATGAACATGAGGTGAGACAGATTGAGACAGCGTCCAGGAGACCAGCAACACTGGAGACACCCATCAAATGTAATGACCTCTTTAAAGACAGGTCCATCAGAAGTGTGCTGACTAAAGGAGTTGCTGGAATTGGAAAAACAGTCTCTGTGCAGAAGTTCATTCTGGACTGGGCTGAAGGAAAAGAAAAGCAGGACGTCACCTTGATGTTTCCACTTCCCTTTAGAGAGCTGAATCTGATGAAGCAGGAAAATCTCAGTCTGATGGATCTTCTTCATCACTTTTTCCCAGAAATAAAAGAATTTCGATTAATAGACTGTGAGATCAACAGAGTCCTGTTCATCTTTGATGGTCTGGATGAGTGTCGACTTCCTCTAAATTTCCAGAAGAATGAGAGATTGTGTGATGTGACAGAGTCAGCCTCAGTGGATGTTCTGCTGACAAACCTCATCAAGGGGAATCTGCTTCCCTCTGCTCTCCTCTGGATAACCTCTCGACCAGGAGCAGCCAATCAGATCCCTCCTGAGTGTGTAAACCAGGTAATAGAGGTACGAGGGTTCAGTGATCCTCAGAAAGAGGAGTACTTCAGGAAGAGGATCAGTGATCAGAACCTGGCCGATCAAATCATCTCACACATGAAGTCTTCAAGAAGCCTCTACATCATGTGCCACATCCCAGTATTCTGCTGGATCTCAGCCACTGTTCTAGAGAGAATGTTGGGTGAAGCAGAGAGTGGAGAGATCCCCAAGACTCTGACTCAAATGTTCACACACTTCCTGATCTTTCAGATCAAACACAAGGACCAAAAGTACCATCAGAAATGTGACCCTGATCCTCAGCAGACCAGAGAGAGTATCCTGGCACTGGGAAAACTGGCTTTCCAACAGCTGGAGAAAGGAAACCTGATCTTCTATGAGGAAGACCTAAGAGATTGTGGCATTGATGTGAAAGAAGTGTCAGTGTACTCAGGAGTGTGTACCCAAATCTTCAGAGAGGAGTTTGGGCTTCACCTGGGGAAGGTGTTCAGCTTTGTACATCTGAGTGTTCAGGAGTTTCTGGCTGCTTTATACACATTTCTCTCCTTCATCAGCAGAAATATAACAGAACATCAAACCACTGATCTGTCTGATCTCTTCACCAAGTCAAACATGTCTGATTTCCTGAGGAGTGCAGTGGACAAGGCCTTACAGAGTGAGAATGGACACCTGGACCTGTTCCTCCGCTTCCTTCTGGGTCTCTCACTGGAGTCCAATCAGACTTTCTTACGAGACCTACTGCCCCAGACAGGAAGCAGCTCTCACAGCAAACAGGAAACAGTCGAGTACATCAAGGAGAAGATCAGGGAGAATCCATCTCCAGAGAAATCCATCAATCTATTTCACTGTCTGAATGAACTGAATGATCATTCTCTAGTGCAGGAAGTCCAAACTTACCTGAACAGAAGAGATTCCTGGTGTTTCAGTGGAGTCAGTCTCTCTCCTGCTCAGTGGTCAGCTCTGGTGTTTGTGTTGCTGAACTCAGAACAGAATCTGGATGTGTTTGTTTTGAGGGATTATCAGGTATCAGATGAATGTGTTCTGAGGTTGGCACCAGTCATGAAAACATCAAGAAAGGCAGAGTGAGTCATTTTTATTTCATAAATGTATTACAGATTTTGTTGTAATTAATGATACTTCACTGATTAGAATAAAGCTTATCAATAATTACTCTGATCAGCTCACTATCATTCTGTATGTAAAGAGAATCAGGGAGTTTTTTGAAGAGAACATCTTTATATAAACAGCAATTTCCCCCCTAATTATTAAAATAAAATTTCTTTGCTTTCAGTAATTAAATAATAATATTATTAGGGAAATCAAGTTTGTACTATCCTTACTAACATTAGAACTGTGAAACACTAGTTTTGTGGTACTCGAGACCAGTCTTGAGACCACACGTCAGTGGTCTCTGTCTTTTCATAATTTTTTCGTTTAAAAAAATGTTTTTGTATAACTAGTAAACTCTGTCATTTCATTTACCTCACACATGCTCCCTAACCCCCCCAATGCAATGATATAAAGTAGGATTAAAGTGCAGCACTTGCTAGAAGAATGGGCTATGCTTAACATGTCCTATGAACAGTAGTTTCATCTGTTACCTCATATTTATACCCCTGTGAAACAGGAAGTCATGGTTGAACAATTTCCTGTTCATAGTCACCCAGGTGTACTAAAAAAAATTAAATATACTTCAAGTATATTTTTCTCATATGAATTTATAGGGGTGACAATAATTGTTGCACACCTGTATTTAACAAAGATTTTTTTTTGGATAAAGCTGTGTTGTGTTTGCAATTGTTTGATATCCATGAGAGCAGAGTATTTTTGTGATTTTTTTCTTTTAACAAAAGATCAAAAGGTTAAACAATAAAGACAATCTTTCACAGCCTTCTGTGCTCATATTTACCGAGGGGGCCGATATTAGTGGAGGGCGGTGTAAGTAAACTGCCAACTTTTTCATACGACTGTAGAATTCTAATTGAAAATAGTGCTAAGTTAAAGAAAACAAAATATTTTTGTGAAGAAGTGTACTGATATCATTTCTCTCCCAGTCTGTGTCAGTGTAATCTCAGAGAGGATGGCTGTAGAGGTCTGTCCTCAGTTCTCATCTCAACCTCCTCCAGACTGAGAGAACTGGACCTAAAATGCAATTATACCCTGAAGGATTCAGGAGTGAAGCTGCTCTCTGCTGGACTGGAGAATCCACACTGTAAACTGGAGATACTGAAGTAAGATCAGTTTGCATATAAATCTTAAAGCTGCAGTAACACACTTTTTTTTGGTTAAAAATGAACAAAAATCAATAATTGAGCAAGTACATTACAGAAATCAGCATCCTCTAAGTGTGGTTATTCCATAATTTTACCAGGGGTTGTAGATGGCTCGAAGCTTTAACTGCCAACAACAACGTTGTAGCAAAGTACGGAGCCCTAAGCGGCCATGTTTTATTAATTTTTTTCTTTCTTGTTTTCTCGGGATCTCGACATAACAGAAAGTTGTTTTCCGACTACGTAATTTTATCCTGAGAAAATCTCGCACCTTGTGAATGGGACTGGTGTTAATGCATGTTGGCATCTTTGCCATCATAAATGTAATAATTGCCCGCTGTAGAGATGGACTTTATCTCCGCATTAACAGAGAGGGGCGTGTCCCCTTCTCAAGTGTCGGACACTAATGTGGAAGTGCTGCAGGGATGAGGTATTTTTGTAGGTTAACCTGGAAGTTAGCAATAAGATTTTTCCATTGGCTTTTGGATTATTGCAGAAAATAATCTCTGTGACCAACAAAAGTTTATTATTCTTACATGTTTTGTTAGATAATATTCACAAATGAGCACAATGTTTAGGAATTTTGAAGCCTAAATACAATCGTCAGAAGCAAAAAGCTAATGTTGGGCTATAAACGAAACTACACCACGGTCACATGACTTCAACATCATCACCACTACGCTCCCGACAACTCTTTCACTCTTTATTTAAAAAACACTGCAATTTGAAAATACTATAAATTGATAAATCTATAAGTTGAGAAGTTTGAGTTGGAATAGTCTGTAAGAGCGCGAGTATAAACACAAACGAGGCTGTATAGTAGATGAGTTTTTCCTGTTCGGGGTAATGATGTTTAAAGTCTCCGACAACCTCTGCAGTCCCATTTAGCCGCCTGTTAGCAACCGTCTTTTTCAAGACACATAAAAGCTTAACAAAATGGTGAGTGGGGCATCACTGATGTCTTTTATGTCGTAGAATAAAACGTGAAAATATCTTGAGCTTGTGTTAATCACAGACCTTATTTCAGTAATTTAACCAAAAACCCAGTCCAAAAGCCCATTGACTTCAGGACGATGGATGTCGAGTACACAGAAAAATTAAGTCGAGATCACGAGGAAACAAGAGAAAAAAAACATTAATAATACATGGCCGCTTAGGGCTTCTGTAGCAAAGTACTAATGCTGTTCATTTGTGGTGTCTTTTCTCAGTTATCAGCTTATGAATACTTACTTTTTGTTCCTATTTATGAGTACAAATTTAAGACATTATGGGTGTAAAGTGTTTATATGCAGTGGAATTATATTAAATAACAAAAATAAAAGTGCTGAATACTTATTTCCCCTCACTGTAAATACACAGATAAATGCTGTACACACACATTCAGGTGTCAGTGTTCTGATATTTCATCATTTCTCTCCCAGTCTGCGTGAGTGTTTGCTCACAGAGGAAAGCTGTAGAGTTCTGTCCAAAGTTCTCAGCTCAAACTCCTCCAGACTGAGAGACCTGGACCTGAGTTACAATAACCTGCAGGATTCAGGAGTGAAGCTGCTCTCTGCTGGACTGAAGGATCCACACTGTAAACTGGAGATACTGAGGTCAGATCATCACTTTCACACTGTACACTGCAAAAATGACATCTTTGCAAGTGAAAATATGAATTTAGTCAGATTTATCTACTATTTCTTGTTATAAAATTACAATAAACCAAATATAAGATTATTAAGCCTGTTTCTAGAAATATTTAGCTATTTTTAAGCTTTAAATTTAATCATTGCTGTTATGTAATACAGAGGAAGGGTTGGATGCATGCACAGGGGAAAAATCACTTTAATGGGGACAAATGCAAAAGTAACAGAACATGTGCAAAACTATCGGAACAGGGGAAAAAAGGAACACAAACAATAATCCAAAGAAACTTAAATGAGTATAATCCAAAAGGCAAAACAAGAATTCACATGGGCGATCCAAAAAGATCCAAAAGGCAACGAGAGAATAATCCATAGTCCATGAAACGCGAGCAAAACATAGATTCATGAGGGCAAGGCATAGATCTAAAAGGTAGGTAAGTATTTCAGTATGTAGGTAGCTAATACTCTGCATCGGAGTAGACAAAAGAAACGGTTTAAATAATCAAACTTAAACAAGAGCTAACACAAACCACCTGAAACTCATAATCACCTAATGAACGAAAAACCAATGAACACACAGGGGTGGAGACATGACATAAACCAAAAACAAAGAATGCAAGAACTCCGCATGTGAGGGGTTCTCTAACAGACGCCCCCCCCCAAAAGGCGCTGCTCCCGAAGCGCCGAAAGGTCCAACCACTCTGGCAGACCTGGGCCCCTGGGCAGGATCCTAATGTCTGCCCCCCCAGGACCCGAGGCTGGTAATGTCCAGTGTTCCAGAGCCAGAGCGGAGCTTGTCTGGTTATCTCTTCGGCCATGGTCGAGAACTTGGCTTGGAACTTGGCTTGGAGCTTGGCTTGGAGCTTGACCTGGTGCTTGGCTTGAAGCTGGACTTGGAGCTTGGAGCTGTGCTTGACCTGGTGCTTGACTTGGTGTTTGGCGTGGTGCTTGGCGTGGTGCTTTATTTGAAGCTTGACTTGGTGCCTAGCTTGGAGCTTAGAATGGTGCTTGACCTGGTGCTTGGCTTGGAGCGTGGAGCTTGGACTGGAACCAGGACTGGAATCAGACTTGGCACCTGGATTGGAGACAGACTTGGTGTTACGACACGTGGGGGAGAAGGAAGCGGGATGCACTTGCAGGGGAAAGTGGTCAGTTTATTAGGAACAGTTAGTTCAAAAATAAAGGAACACTCAAAACACCATCGAACATAAATCCATAAACAAAAAGGTAACAGTAATCCAAAATGATACTTTACTTGGCCGAAGAGGCAGTAATCCAAAAAGGAAACAGTAATCCACAAAAGGCAGTTATCCAAAAAACACAGGGAAACACACGCGAGGCATCGAGGTGGTCATGGAACCATGAATTACGAGCTAAGGGATAAATATGCGAGACTAGAAAGGTGGTCTGGAAACCACGGACAAAGACCTAAGGGATAAACGCGCAAGGTTAAACTCATCTAGGCTAATACTCCGCCCCAAAGTGGAAACGGAGCGGCGTATTTAAACATACAGAAATCACATGCCCAAATCAATGACACCTGAAACTCATAATTATACAATAAACAAGAACCATGAGAAAACGGGGCAGAGACCTGACACAAACCAAAACATATGCACATGGGGAAACACAGGAGGCGGAGACATGACGTGAACGAAAACATGAGCACATGGGGAAACACAGGAGGCGGAGACATGATGTGAACGAAAACATAACGGACATGGCAGAGGTAAACAAAACATAAGTCCATGAATGAAGGGAAAAGTCCCACGGAGAGTTTTTGAATGGCGCTGGAATGCACGCAGTGGAATGCGGAAGTATGCCACTCGCTACACTTTGCAGCGTAGCGAGAGCAGGGGAAAACCTAACACTTGGAGACAGACTTGGAGACAGAACAGGGAACAGGACAGGGAACAGGACAGGGAAATGAACTGGGTACAGGACTGGAAACTAGGCTAGAAACAGAACCGGAAATAAAATCAAAAACCTGACTGGGAACAGAACTGGAAACAGAACTGGAAACAAAGTTAGAACCTGAATTAGAAAGTGGACTTGCAACAAAACTATAAACTTGACTGAAAGCTAAACTAGAAACAGAACTGGAAATGAAATTAGAAACCTGACTGGAAACAGAGCTGGAAACAGAGCTGGAAACAGAGCTGGAAACAGAGCTGGAAACAGAGCTGACTAGACTGTGACCTGGACTGGAAACTGAGCTGGGAACAGGATTGGGAACAGGATTGGGAACAGAACTGGGAACAAAGCTAGCTGCATGACTGAAAACTGGACTTGAATCAAAACCAGAAACTGGACTGAAAGTGAAACTAGAAGCCTGACTGGAAACGAAACTAGAAACAGAATTGGAAACAAGACTAGAAACTGGACTGGAGACAGAGGTGGAGACAGAGGTGGGAGCAGGACTGGGAACCAAACTGGAAACTGGACTGGAGTAAGGACTGGATTCTGGACTGCGACATAGACTGGAAACAGGGCTGGAAACTAGACTAGATTCTGAACCGGATTCTGGATTGGATACTGGACTTGAAACTAGACTGGATACTGAACTGTGATCTAGACTGGAAACTGGATTGGGAACTGGATTGGAACCTGGATTGGGAACAGGATCTGAACCTGAACTGGAAACTAAACCAGAAACTGGACTGGATTCTGAACTGGATTCTGGGCTGAGAAAGGACTCTGGATTAGGGTATGGATCTGGACTAGGACTTGGAATGGAGGTCATCCCATGGACCTCAGACATGGACTTGGCTTGGGAGGAGGTCATCCCGTGGACCTCTGACATGGACTTGGCTTGGGAGGAGGTTATCCTGTGGACCTCAGACAAGGACTTGGCTTGGGAGGAGGTCATCCCGTGGACCTCAGACAAGGACTTGGCTTGGGAGGAGGTCATCCCGTGGACCTCTGACATGGACTTGGCTTTGGAGGAGGTCATCCCATGGACCTCTGACATGGACTTGGCTTCAGAGGAGGTCATCCCGTGGACCTCTGACATGGACTTGGCTTTGGAGGAGGTCATCCCGTGGACCTCAGACATGAGCAGGACAGGAGTGGAGGTCTCCTTGTGAACCCCCGACAGGAACAGGGCTGGAGCAGAGGTCTCCTTGTGGACCCCCGACAGGAACAGGACAGGAACGGAGGTCCCCTCGTGGACCTCCGGAGGGCGCTCCGCTGGGGAGACCTCCTGCTGGGTTTCCGGTTGGAGCTCAGGGCTGGAGGTTGCCACGTTAACCTCCAGGGGCAGCTCCGCTGAGGAGACCTCCTGCTGGGCCTCCTGCTGGAGCTCGGGGCTGGAGGTTGCCATGTTAACCTGCAGGTGGCGCTCCACTGGGGAGAACTCCTGCTGGGCCTCCTGCTGGAGCTCAGAGCTGGAGGTTGTCACGTTAACCTCCAGGGGCAGCTCTGCTGAGGAGACCTCCTGCTGGGTCTCCGGCTGGAGCTCTGGGGGTGCCCGCCTATGGAGCCGCTTATGGACTCACCAGCTGTCCTTAAAACAGTCCTGCGAGCAGAAATAGTACCTCCTTGTTCCCTGTTTTCGACAGGTGGGGCACTGTAGGCTGGCTGGCCGGGTGCATCCCTTGGTTGCGCACTCCTGGGTCTGGGGCTGAGAGGTGCAGGCCGCCACGTTTGCCTGCTCCATCTCGTAGTGCTCCAGGAACGACTGGTCGGGGTCACCGGGCAGGCGTACATTGCCAAAGAGGGTGTTTAGGTCGGGATCAAATTCCGGGTGCCCGTATTCCTGGAGCAGGAGATCCACAAAACCCAAGACAGTGTTCATCTCCTGGTGTCCACTGTCGAGGTGGGCCTCCGCCCACCAGCGAGCCAAGCCGACCAAACGGGATTGGAGGAACCTCACCCATTGTTCCTCACTGGGTTTCAGATCCTCTAAAGTACAAAATACTGGGGGTACCAGGAGATACCATCATAGGCAGTAGGAGGAGGAAGATAGGCCTGAAAGGAAATTGAGTCCAGTGGGGGAACGAAAAATTTGGCATGGTTAGCCAAAATTTTCCCTGCTGCATCCATGTTTGGCGGAGTATTCTGTTATGTAATATGGAGGAAGGGCTGGATGCATGCGCAAGGGAAAAATCACTTTAATGGGGACAAATGCAAAAGTAACGGAACATGTACAAAACTATCGGAACAGGGGAAAAAAGGAGTATAAGCCTTTATACTTTATATTATAATGAGTATAATCCAAAAGGCAAAACAAGAATTCACATGGGCGAGACATAGATCCAAAAGGCAACAAGAGAATAATCCATAGTCCATGAAACAGGAGTAAAACATAGATTCACGAGGGCGAGGCATATATCCTAAAAGTAACGAGAGAATAATCCATAGTCCATGAAATGCGAGCAAAACATAGATTCACGAGGGCAAGGCATAGATCCAAAAGGTAGGTAGGTATTTCGGTATGTAGGTAGCTAAAACTCCGCGTCGGAGTAGACAAAATAAACGGTGTAAATAATCAAACTTAAACAAGAGCTAACACAAACCACCTGAAACTCATAATCACCTAATGAACGAAAAACCAATGAACACACAGGGGTGGAGACATGACATAAACCAAAAACAAAGAACCGATTAGCAAACGGGGGGCAGAGACATGACGTAACCAAAACAAAGGAGCACATGGCGGAGGTAAACAAAATGATAGTCTTCAACGGTGGCGCAGAGACTGGAATGCGGAAGTGTTCACGCAGCGAATGACTCCGGGAGTCAGCCGCTCACTTTGCGAGCGACTCTGCGTGCGCGGGGTTCTCTAACAATTGCATTGACAGATAATTTTGGTTCTTTCTAGAAATGAATGCTTCAAATTAGCAAAACAACCTGCCAATAGAATAAGAAAATTTAAAGCTTAAAAATAGTAAAATACGTCTATAAATAGGCTTAATAATCTTATATTTGGTTTATTGTAATCTTATAATAAGAAATAGTATATAAATCTGACTAGATTCATTAACTTGCTACGATGTGTTTTTTTTAAGTGTAGATCCTACATTTATGTCATATGACTGTTAAATGACATTTTGTGTGGCTATGGGCATGATTTTAATCAAGCAGCACTAATAAAGGAAATAATAAATACATGACAAATAAAAACACTTCACGGGCTGTGGAGAGTATAACGTATGTGTGTGTGTGTGTGTGTGTGTGTGTGTGTGTGTGTGTGTGTGTGTGCAGGTTGGAAGGCTGCCGTGTTACAGGTGAAGGTTGTGCTGCTCTGGTTTCAGCTCTGAGGTCAAACACCTCATCACAGCTGAGAGAACTTCATCTGAACTACAATAAACCAGGAAAATCAGGAATGAAGCTGCTCTCTGTTCTACTGAAGGATCCATACTGTAAACTGGAGACACTAAAGTGAGTTACTGACACACACACACACACACACACACACACACACACACACACACACACACACACACACACACACAGATAGAGAGAGAGAGAGAGAGAGAGAGAGAGAGAGAGAGAGAGAGAGAGAGAGATTGTGATTATAGATAATTAATCATTATTAATCCATAATTGAATCATCCGTTAGTTGATAGTTTACTGTGTGTATTTGTACTATAAATACTGAACACAGGAAATGCTGAGCATTTAAAACAGCTTAAAGATTCTACACTCACACACTGTATGATGTGTTTGGGTCAGTGGGAGTGTACCAGTGTTTCAGAGTGACTGATTCTTGCTCTTTTTCCTTCTGTACAGGTTGGAGCCATCTTTTATTTTTTTAAGGGATTTAAAGAACAGCTCTGATGAAACTCTGATGTCAAATTTCTCATTTATTGATAATCATGAAGTTAAGATTTTGCTTTTGTAATGTTTTGATCTGCTTTATCAGATGGTGTATGTAAGAATGTCCACTGTTTACAATCAGAGAAGTAACAAAGTAAACCTACATATGTGTAATCTACTAACATGTAGCTAAAATATACAGTGCCTATAGAAAATCATCATACCCTGTCAAAATCGTTACCTTTTGTCACATTACACCCTGGAAATTAAAATAAATTAAATCTAACTTTTGCCAGCTGTATTTACACATTATAACCCTCAACATCTAAGTGGAAATAACAATAAAAAAAATTCTGAACAATTATTAAAATTTAATTAGTGAAATACCTGGTTTGGAGAAGTGATCAGCCCCTCATAGTAACCATTATAAACTTGCTCAGGTACAACCAGTCACTTCCCAGATCACACACCATGCTAATTGCCCCCCACCTGACATCAGCTGCAGTGGTTTTGATTACTTCATAAGAAAACCGGCTGTTCCATGATGATTCCATTACTAGTAGTGCATGGCAACGCAAAGAATACACCATGGTTGGAAAGGTGCTTTCAAAAGGGCTCTGGGACAAAGTTGTGGAAAGGCACAAGTTAGGAGAAGGAGACAAAAAGATTTTAAAGGCTATCCCTCTGAGTACCGTTCAGAGCATTATTAAGAAGTGGAAAGCGTATGGCACCACCAACACCTTGACCTAGATCAGACCTTCCCTCCAAACTGGATGACCGAGCCAGGAGGATATTGATCAGGGAAGCTACCAAGAGGCCAATGGCAACTTTGAAGGACTTACAAGTCCTTATGGCAGAGATTGGTCGGTCTGTGTATGTGACAACAATCTCACAAGCTTTACACAAAGCTGGACTGTATGGCAGGGTGGCAAGAAAGAAGCCTCTTCTGAAAAAGCTTAGCAGAAAAACACTTGGAAGATTCTAATGCCATGTGACAAAAGGTTTTATGGTCAGATGAGTGTAACGGGGTAGTCTCTGCGTTGTGTTGTGTAAACTCAGGATGGACACCAATTCGCGCTTGAAGACAGACTTTTATTCTGTTGACAACATATTAAACAGCGGTGATCAGATTCGCAAATCACCCTCGTGCATGTTCGCAGCCGTTCACTCTCTCTGCTGGCACGAATCTAAATTACTAACATTTATATAAACATTTATACAACAACACAATTGAGAAATATGTACCTGTTGACAACATATTAAACAGCGGTGATCAGATTCGCAAATCACCCTCGTGCATGTTCTATAATAAGGTGAACAAACTTGATGTTACCACAAATATAATGTAGCATGAACACAAATCATACAATATTCATTTAAACACGCGTATATATCAATATTAGTCCATAAGATGGTTATACAATTAATACAATATCCTTTTATCACGGAGCACTCACTCACCGCAGCCATTCACTCTCTCGGCTGGCGCGAATCTAAATGACCCTACCCGAACTAGTTCATTATCTGGGTGGAGTGTGCAGGTAGAGTGCAATTAAAGGGACCATACATGAAACTGAGTGTAGCAAGTGGAAACACATTTTTGACCCTGTTACATGAGCCCAAGATTGAACTTTTTGGACTGAACTGCAAGCGTTATGTTTGGCAAAAATCAAACACAGCACACCACCCAAAACACACCATATCTACTGTGAAGCATGGTGGTGGCAACATTATGTTGTGGGGGTGTTTCTCTTCAGCGGGGACTGGGCAATTGGTCAGGATTGAAGGGAAAATGGATGCTGCCATGTACACCCAAATTCTTGAGGAAAACCTGCGGCCCTCTGCTAGACAGCTGAAGATGGGCAGGTGGTTCATCTTCCAGCATGACATCGACCCTAAACACACCGCCAAAAAAACTACACAGTGGCTTAAGGATAGGAAGATGAATGTCCTTGTGTGGCCAAGTCAGAGCCCTGACCTAAATCCAATTGAAAATCTGTGAATGGACTTGAAGACAGCAGTCAATCGCCGCTCACCACAAAATGTGACTGAACTCGAACAATTCTGCATGGAAGAATGGGCAAATATTCCCCACTCTGGGTGTGCAAAGCTAATAGAGACATATTCAAATAGACTGATGGCTGTAATTAAAGCAAAAGGTGGCTCTACGAAGTATTATATCATGGGACTGATCACTTTTCCAATTCTGTTATTCTAGTTTTCTTTTTTTTTACGTTTCCGAACTCTTGTCTTTTTACGTTACTGGAATGTTATAAAGCAGAATGTGTAAATAAAGCTGGAACAAAAATATATATTTTAATGGGTTTTGATTTCAGGCTGTAAGACAAAAAAGTGACTATTTCAAAGGGGTATGATGATTTTCTATAGGCACTGTATAAACTGAACAGTAATAAATCTTTTCTTATTAAAATTTCATAACAGCAAAACAGAACCTTATTGTAACTATAATTAGATTTGTCCCTATTCAAAGCTTTACAATAGTTATAACTGAAGCACAGTACAGATATATTAAGTTGTATATAATTATATATAATTTCCTACTGATGCTGGTACAGGTGTATAATTTGGGTAATTTTGTAAATAATTATGCTTAAATGATTCACACATTTATATATACATATTGAATTGTCAATTAAAATAAATGACTTTTATTTAAAAATTCAGGCAGTCTTTTTTAGTGTTTCTTTGTGTGTGTGTGTGGGAGGGTTGTTATCGCAAAACGCTGTCATTCTTAAAAGTGGGTCACACTTGCAAAAAGGTCAGAAAAAAAAGACAAACAAACAGAATCACTGAGTTGGAAAAAGTATGACAAAGAGTGGTCATTGTGTGCATGTGACAACAATATCACAAATTCTCCACAAATGTGGTTTGTATGGGAGTGTTCCAAGAAAAAAGCCACCCATGACTGAGCTTTGCCAAAACGCACCTTGAAGATTCTGAGGCCACATGGAAAAAGGTGTTATGGTCAGATGAGACTAAAATTGAATTATTTGACCTCAACAAAATGATATGTCTGGAGGAAATCCAATACAGCTCACCATCCAAATAACACCATTCCTACAGTAAAGCATGGAGGTGGTAATATCCTGTTATGGGGGTGTTTCTCTGCAGGAGGGACTGGAGCACTTCTCAGGATAGAAGGAAAATGGATGGGGCAAAATACCTTCAAATTCTTGAGGAAAATCTGCTGCCCTCTGCCAGAAAGTTGTCAATGGGAAGAAGATTTACCTTCCAACATGACAATGACCCAAAGCACACAGCAAAACTGACCACACAGTGGTTGAAGGAGAAAAAGGTGAATGTTCTTGCATGGCCTAGTCAGAGCCCAGACTTAAACCCCATTGAAAATCTGTGGAATGACTTGAAGACTTGACTTGAAGGCAGAAATGGTCACCCTCCAATTTAACTGAACTTGAGCAGTTCTGCAAAGAAGAGTGGGCAAATATTGCAAAGTCTAGATGTGCAAAGTTAGTAGAGACATATCTCAACAGACTCATCATCATGAGGTTTTCCCTCTTGGCCCATCCTTGGCCTTAGGGCACATCTGCTCCAGGAAACGTCCTCTGAGCAGATGATTGAACTTGATTTTGTCCATCATAATTTTCCTGGCTTGCATTGGATCTATCTGTAGAATATCCTCAACTCGCTTCCAAACTCTTGCGGTGGTCCTTTTATCGAAAAGGACCTGTTTCTGGAGGGCATCATTCTCCATGCGACAAACATGCCACATATTTAAGATGTTGGACATGGCAGTAATCCTGGATGGAACTGGATTTTGTTATTTCCCGCAGTCGCTCATTTGATATTTTATAAGCCCAATCCAGCTGTCCTTCCACCAAGGTAGCTGGGTCGTCACCCTTTTTTTGCTTGTTACGAGGAGGGACATTTTTCTTTACATAGCCTCCCGATACCATCTTCCTTAGAAAATTCTTCCACACACTCTCAACCTTTTGTAGCTCTGAAGCGGGCAGGTGATATGCCTGAATGCCATACAATAAACGGGATCTGACACAGGAAGTGAGGATCTTCATGCGAGCAGATAAGTGAATTTCTCTGTCCATCAAACAGTTCTTCAGTTCATCCCACTTTTTAAATGCGGGTGCAATATTGGCATGCAATGCTGCTGTTGACTTGCTTGAGTTGGTGACTAAATGTCCCAGGTACCGGAATGTCCGGACATTCTTGATATTCACCTCATTTACTTAACGTTAAACGCCATTGTCTCGGTCTTGCTATAGGACATCTGTAGCCCAAATCGAGTAAAGGTATTGTCATAGATAGATAGGACCTGGTTTAATTCCTCCACACTTTTTGTGAAGATTGCCACATCATCAGCATAGAGTAGCTCTGTAATTCTTCTCCATCCAGATGTTGGTGCCCGTCTTCAGTACTCTCGAGGTGACACTTCGTTAGGGAGGCAGAACTCCACAAGAATTCCCATATCGGGACATTGCTTCAAAATTTGGTACTTTGCGCATCACATTACAAAGTCCATATAGATATTGAATATTGGTGGACACTCTCAAGGACGCCTTGGCGACAACCCACATATGTACTGATGTACTGTTGGGCTCCCTTAATGCAAGCTTTACTGCCAGTATACAGTGTCTTTAATATTGAGACCAGTTTGGGGCATCGCAGACGAATGTCCAACACTCGAAATAGTGTTTCACGTGGGATCCAATCATACACGGCCTTAAGGTCAATAAAGCAAATTACAGACTAAAGGCTGTAATTAAAAAATTAAGGCAAATTAAAGTAAGGGGGTGATCCTTTTTCCAACTCAGTGATTCTGTTTTTTTCTGACATGTTGGTGTTATATCTTTCACTCGGATGTTATAAGTTGCACTGAGTAAATACAGCTGGATAAAACAAAAACTGTGTCCATCTTCATTCCAGGCTGAAAAGCAACAAAATGTGATTATTTTAAATGGGGGAGATTCTTTTCTATACCACTGTACATATAGGTCATTGCGGATTACACCATCTGATACTATGAGGTAGTCCCACTGCATCAGCCACATTGCCCAGAACATTGCCAGGGAACCTCCTCTTCAGCTGGAGGTCTTTTGGATCCCAAAAGACCTCCTGACCGACCAGGATATGCCCTTTGTATTAAAACTAATGGCTGATCTCTGCCAGATGTTGCAGGTCAAACACCACAAGACGTGTGTTTACCACATGCAGACAGATGGGCTGGTCGAACATTTCATCCAGAGTCTATAAAGAATGCTGCGATGGGTGGTAGATGAGGGACCTCCTCCTGCCCTGCATCCTGTTCACCATGCACGAGACATCTCAGGTGTCCAAAGGTTTCACCCTGTTTGAACTCCTCTTTGTCAGAAGATCTCGAGGGCTGCTGGACATGGCTAAGAAAGCATGTGAAGAACAGCCGAAAATTCTGCCTTTGTTTTCCTTTTTTGTTTTTTGTTGGGTTTTAGTTTGTGAAGGTATGAGGGGATTTTGAATTAAGCTACATGGTTGGATATTCTAATTTATGTATGATTTGTTTAAGACATTTTGAATGCTGTTGAATTGTGTATCTGTATTGAGTATGCATTTTGGTTAATAAAAAAAAAAAAGAAAAAAAAAAAGTGAAGAACAGCCGCCCCCGTTCTGCTCTGTTATGAATTACATCCAGGACATGCAGGAGTGACTTGATTGAGTGCCCCCATAGTGAAACAGCACATGGAAGAGGCACAGGAGCAGCAGCAAACTTCCAACTGGCCAGCAAAGCCTTGCTAGATTCAGCCAGGCAACTGGGTGCTACTCCTACTGCCTAGCGCTGCCTGCAAGTTCCTGGCCACTGATAGGGCCCATAAACAGCCCTTGTGCAGGCGGGCCCAGTGAACTACTGTCTGCAATAGCCAGGTAACTGACCAAGCACCACATTTTATGTTTTATGTTAATTTACTGAAAAAGTGGATTGAGTCTGCCCTCACCTACTCAGACTTTGTGAATGTCCCCACAGAACCCCCAGGGCAAACCTTGGTCCCAGAGGGAAACACCTGACCCCCTCACAGTGGCAGGAACTAACAGAGCTGGTGAACCAGTTCTCAGAGGTGTTCTCGGCAGAGCCAGGAGGGACACACCTGGTACAACATGAAATCAAGACCCTACCAGAAATGATGCTTTGAAACTTGCCCTACCAAGTGCCAGAGGCCTGCTGCCAAGATATTGAGGAGGAAATCAGCAAAATGCTACAGGACAGCATCATTGAGGAATCTGCCAGCCCCTGGTCTAGCCCCATCTTGGTGGTCCTAATGCCCAATGGAAGCTCCAGGCTGTGTAATGACTTTTACAAGCTCAACCAGGTCTCAGACTTTGATAGCTACTCCCTCCCCCAAGTGGTAGACCTGGTGGCATGCCTGGGGAGAGCCTGCTCCATATCCATGCTCGTCCTGACAAAGGGGTACTCACAGGTAGCCCGATTTCCAGATGCCAAGCCCAAAACATCACCTCCAGCAGCCACTGGCAATACTGGGCTCCACATAACACCTGCAATGTTCCAGCGGCTCATGGAAATCATCCTATGCCCACACCAGCAATTCACAGCAGCCTATCTGGATGACTTTGTGATCCACTTGAGCATGTGGGCAGACTACTTACATCATCTCAGTGAGGTCCTGGGTGAGCTCCGGAAGGCTGGCCTAACATCATACCCATGGAAGTGTCATATGAGGTTGAACGAAGCACAGTACCTGGGGTACCACATTGGCCGAGTCTGTTGAAGCCTATTGAAAAAAAAATCAAGATGGTCAAAGAGTACTCATGACCCACCACCAAGCGACAGGTATGTGCCTTTCTGGTATTGTCATGGAATGTGGCTGGCAGCTGGCAATGACTGCATCTGCTCCTCAAAGCAGGAGGAGCACTAGGTGGAAGACCAGCAGTTGCTCCGGAGCCTGGTCGAGCTGGCAGGTACTCCAGCAGCAGCCCCAGCAGCTGCCACAACCATGCCCCACATCACACTGTCGAAGATGGGACCACAGGACAACCCAGAAGCATTCGTGGAACTGTTTGAGCATGCCATGGAAGCGTGGGGCTGGCCCACCACACAGTGAGTGGTCCGCTCGCTGCTGCTACTGTCAGGGGAAGCCAAGCTCGTAGCCCAACAGCTTCTGGTTCCCCGAACATCAGTGTCTGCATTTTTGCCCGCTGATGCTCAGCTCTGAGACACCTGTCGAAGGTGGCTGCTCTCAGAGGAGCACAGAGGGGCAGAATGGGTCCAGGGCCACCTTCTGATTTCACTAGATGAGGCAGTCCAGCTGGAAGAGGACCACTTGGCATGTATCCTGTGGCAGGTGAGCCCCTCCCTTCTCTCTCTCTCTCTCTCTCTCTCTCTCTCCCTCTCTCTCTCTACTTCTCCTCTTTCTCCCCACCCTCCCCATACCTGCACCATGGAAACTGGGGCCATTTTCCCCAAAATCAGTTCCCTGCACCTGTGCTTTCCCTCCCTCTCCCTCTCCCCCAGTGTCTGTCTCTTCTTCCCCTCAGGTTGTTGACTCTGGGGCCACAGGTGTGGGAGTAAGGCCTGGGCCAGTGTGCTGGCGTGGGGGGAGCCTGGGAATTTCCTGGACCAATGCCACATGATGGGAGTGGGGGCATTGGTCCAAATCCCTGATGCCTTGCAGGCTGCCCCCGAACGAGCTGGGATGTACCACAGTCTCTCCAGGGTTTCGCAATTTTGCAATCGCAGTAATTAATGCAAAATCAAGGAAACTCCAATATTCAGAAGAGCTTGCAATTTTTCAAAATTACCACAGATTTTCCACAGATTTTCCGCAGATTTGGGCCAACACACATTGTGTGGCAGTGGTCGTGAGTTCAAACCCCAGCACTGCCAAGCTGCCACTGTGGGCCCTTGAGCAAGGCACTTAACCCTCAACTGCTCAGTTGTATAAATGACATAAATGTAAGTCGCTCTGGATAAGGGTGTCTGCCAAATGCCATAAATGTAAATGTGATGTCATCACAATGCACATTCAGCCAAAGCCGTCTTTGATTTGCGTGTGTCGCACATGAGTACAGCTAAAAGGTCTCATATACCAACAAACATCCCAGTGATTGCCATCCTTGCCTCACCCATCTACTAATTTTAGGGATAAATTTAGCAAGGGTTTTGGGCATTACTGAGAGAAATGTTTGTGGATGGGTCCTGCAGTAGTGAGGCACAATGTGGAATGTACGCAGCTATGGCTGGGTGTCATGTACAGTAAATACTGGTAAAGGACTAAGGAATACGATTCCCATCAGCCACTGCACTTCACCTGATTCCGTCACATGACTGTCTGCACCTGATTCACGTTTGGAACTAATTAACACCTGGCCACCCCAAAAGTGCTATTGCGTCTCCTTCCATTAATCAAGGTACCCTTCAAAAGAATAGGTTTGGTCCTTGTCAGGCCATTAGTGGACTATGCACTACAATGAATTTTTGGGGATTAAACCGATTCATACCAGTGTTTACCATCCACAGACAGATGGACTGCTCGAACAGTTTAATAAAACACTTAAAAATATGACTCGTAAGTTCATTCATGATGATGCTCAAAATTGGGATAAGTGGCTCAAGCTCCTGTTATTTGCAGTTCGAGAGGTCCCGCAAGCCTCCACTGGGTTTTCCCCATTTGAATTATCATATGGGCACAAGCCTCATGGAATCTTAGATGTCACTAGGGAAAATTGGGAGGAGGAAAATCTCAAAAATGAGATTCAATATGTCCTTGACCTGAGAGCAAAACTCCACACACTTGGGCAATTAACACAGGAGAATTAACACAAGTTTGTCAATCCTGGCTGTATAATGCGGTACTCAGCTACGGGAATTTTCATAGAGAGATAAAGTGTTTGCATTAATGTAACCCAGTGCGGATTATTATTAAGCACATTAATACCTTTTCCCATCTAATGTGAAATTTATAAGGTTTTATGAGTCAGATAATATTCTAACAGTCTCTGTGTGCTCAGTTGATGCAATCAGGTACTGCCCCTTTAAGAGTTACGGTGAACTATAAAGTTTGTTTGTGAGGCACTTGCTCAAAAAGTGTTGTGGCCCAGCATGTCTGTTCATTCTTTGGTGATTTGTTGTTTTTTTTTTTTTTTTATTTATTCCCGCCCCTGTGAATAGAGGGGGAATTCTAATTGGTGAAGGGGGAAAACCTGAGGACAGGAGTGATAACCTCTGAATAAAGGGGAAAAAAAACATTTTTTTGAGGTGTAATAAGTGTTGGGTAGACTTTCGTTCAATTTTAGTATGTTTTATACTCTGTACAAGAGTTAACTTAAGATTTCTTTTATTCCTCCGAGCCTGCTTATAAAGACAGCACGAAGTTTCGTTAATTGTGATTCAGAGTTGAAAGTTTAAAGGTACAGCCTGCTCGCAAAATTAGCTACAGCTACCGCACGGTGAAGCTAACCGCTCATGCATGTGAGGAGCTTGTAGCTCGCACGTGTTGAGGGAGGATTGAACAGAGAGTGAGACACAACTCGCAGCACGAAAACACTGAAAGGAAACGAAACTGACCGGAACACTAAATGCACTGAGTGTATTTAGAGGACGAGACTGGCCGCACTTTAACTCCTCACTGTCATCGTGGGAGAGACTCGGCCGCCATTCTGCAGACTGCCTGAGAGACTTCAGGACGATCTGCCGCTTCCAAGGAGGGGATCACGGAATTCAGCTGCCTTAAAAGGGGTGTTCAGGTCATCCGTTTGATTTGTTTTGACTCATTTGAGTGAAGAGGCCATTTGCTATTTTTCTAGGCCCCCACGCTCCCCAGCAACGGTACAGGCTTGCAACGGGGTGGGGTGTGTGACTGTGTGTGTGTGTGTGTGTGTGTGTGTGTGTGGGCCCACATATGTATATTGCCTGTTATTATCGTTTATGTTCTACTTACATACAGTAAGTGAGGTTTGGGGTTTCATACTGTAGTTCGGTGTTATTGAAACAACCCTAAGTGTATTATGGGGTTTTGAATTTTCCTCATCTCTTTCATACTGTATCTGCTGTTAGTTTTGTTGCTAATGGAGTACCATTTTAATGTGAAATTCATTAAGTTGGATTAAATGTCATTTTCATAAGACTGTAAGTACTGAACTGTTTTGAAAATCGGTATTTATCAGAAGTAAAATACACAACAGACATTTGGGTAATTCCTTACAGTCTTTATTGAGACATACATTCGTTTATTTAAATTTTTTCACTGTTGGTTATAAATAAATCAAATTGTTAACTTTTTCATACTTACCTTTTGTGTTGATTAAGGTTATTCTCTGTTGGTTTAATTCCCATGCTGTATAGGAATATTACTATAGGAGTATAAACCTAGTTAATCTGGGTTACAGTAGCCAAATAGGGTAATAGGTGGAATACTAATATATAGTCAAGTGACACACTGACAGAACCCGGTGCTCCGCCCTATTAAAGGTTAAGGGTAGGGGTGCTACATTAATACCCACATCAAGCTCCAAATTGCTCACCAAGTAGCAAGGACCCTTCAAGGTCACACAGCGAGTCAGGGATGTCTGCTATAGGTAAGGTGATAGGATAAAGGTGGGGCATGGCAGATTTACTTCTTCGATCTCCTTAAACCACAGAGAGAGGTGGTCCCCGTGGCTTTGGTGATTGTCGATCTGGAGAGAGAGGCGCTTGGACTGGAGGTAAATCTAAGAACTACAGCTCAATCCACCCTGGTCGCTTGTGGAGACCACCTCTCGCCATCCCAAATCCCAAGTTGCAGGCGGAGTTTTCCGATGTGTTTTCACCTCTAACTGGTCACACTAATCTCACAGAACACCACATTGAGATGCCCCCAGGTGTAGTGGTACATAGCCGCCCCTATCATTTGCCCAAGCACAAAAAACAGGTGTTCGGGAGGAGCTCTAAGCCATACTCAATATGGGGGTAATCGAGGAGTCCCACAGTGACTGGTCCAGTCTGGTGGTCTTGGTTCCCAAGGCCGACAGTTCAGTCTGGTTCTGTGTGGACTTTAAAAAATATCAACACAGTGTCTAAATTTGACACATTCCCAATGCCACATATTGACAAATTGCTTGGTCGGTTAGGTGCAGCTCACTAGGGGGGCTGTCCTAAGATCACTGAGACAAGCGGGACTCACAGCAAACCCAAAGAAGTGTGCAATTGGATGGGTAGAAGTACGGTATCAGGCTTCAACTTTGGCCATGGGTAGGTGCGTCCCCCAGTACAATGTACAAAGTACATTGTCCTTAACCATTACAGGACAATAAGCATACCTGATCATTTCTCTCTCTCTCTCTCTCTCTCTCTCTCTCTTTCTCTCCCTCTCTTTCTGTCGAGCTACACATGATACTCCTGAGATACTAGTGATCCTGACTCCATCTGCTCTCCGGAACTGCCTGATCCATCCTAATGCCCTACTTCTGGTTGAGTTCTCATCACTTGGAAACCACTCACTGCTGCTGAAGATGGCCCCACATCTAAAGATAATTGAGATTACTGAGGATGGTACCACGTAGAAACCATGAAGTTGGCTTTGGACTGTAATTGATATGTACAGTTTTGCTATGATGGCTTTAGGACTACAATTGAATTGAGCCGCTATGCAAATACTATTTAATTAACTGAATTGAATATTTACAGTTTAATATGCACTATTTTATTATTTTGTTTATATATGGTACATCTGTGAAACTAAATACACTAAATGTCTTGTTATAAATTAACATAAGTTACAAAAAAAATGTTGTCCTAAGGGTGTATAAACTTTTACACAGGGTGGACCTTATTTTAATTTTAATTCCTGATAGTGTTTATTTAATATACAGTTGTTCTTATGGTCTTAGTTTCAGTTTCCAAAGGTCACATTGTATTATGTGCTAATCTCACATGCTCAGCTTTAATTTGCTGCTTAGCTAGCAGGCTACAGTAACACATCATAGACATCATTTTTTGTTGATGCAGTGTTGGTATACATCATCCTAAACTACATGTTGTTCCATCACACACTAGTGTTTAATAAACAAACATGACTGACTGTGACTGTCAGAGAGTCAGGAGTGTATTTAGGAAATTAAAAGCTTATACACATCAGTAGCCAATCAGATCATCTACAGTGCTGTGAAAAAGTATTTGCCCCCATTCTTCTGTTTTTGTGTGTATCTCATACTAAATTGTTTCAGAAATGAAAACACAATCTAAGATAAAACAAAGGCAATCTGAGTAAACACAAAATGCAGTTTTTAAATGATAATGTTATTTATTGAAGCAAAAAAGTTATGCAATACCAACTGGGCCTGTGTGAAAATGTATTTGCCCCCGTAGTTACTAATTCCCCAATCTATGGAACTGCATTCATAATGGGGTTCAGCTGGACTAGACACAACCAGGCCTGATTACTGCAAACCCTGTTCAATCACATCAACAGTTAAATACATCTTTTTCAACAGCTTGAAGTTGGTTAAAAGCTCTTACCCAGTAACACACGATGCCAAAGTTGAAAGAAATTCCAGAAATGATGAAGAAGAAGAAGGTGATTGAAATACATAAGTCTGGGAAGGATTACAAAGATATTTCAAAGGCTCTGGAACTCCAAGGAACCACAGTGAGAGCCATTATCTTCAAATGGAAAAACTCGGCACGGTAGTGAACCTTCCCAGAAGTGACCGACCTTCCAAAATTCCTCCAAAAGCACAGCAACTACTCATCCAGGAAGTCACAAAAGAGCCAAGGACAACATCAAAGGACCTACAGGCCTCTCTTGCATCAATAAAGGTGACTGTTCATGACTCCACTATCAGAAAGACACTGGGCAAAAATGGTATCCATGGAAGAGTGGCGAGGTGAAAACCACTGCTAACCCAGAAGAACATTAAGGCTCATCTGAATTTTGCCAAAACACACCCTGATGATCCTCAAACCTTTTGGGAGAATGTTCTGTGGACTGATGAGTCGAAAGTGGAACTGTTTGGAAGACAGGTGTCCCATTACATCTGGTGTAAACCAAATGCAGAATTCCACATAAAAAACATCATACCTGTTGTGAAGCATGGTGGTGGAAGTGTGATGGTGTGGGGATGATTTGCTGCTTCAGGGCCTGGGCAACTTGCAGTAACTGAGAGAAACTCAATTCTGCTCTCTACCAGAAAATCCTAAAGGAGAATGTCTGGTCTTCAGTCTGTAAGTCTATATAAATAAGTCTTCAGTCAGGTTTATTGTCAAGATTTACAGACTTTCAGCTGTTTGCAATGAACAAATCAAACAAAAGCAATTGAAATAGTGTGGTAAGGCAGTGGCCAGACTCTAGCTCCGTTAAGGAGCTCAGGTCATTCCTAGGTTTATGCAGTTGCTATTGGAGATTCATTGAGGATTTCTCTCAGGTAGCAGGTCCATTGCATGATGTAGTTTATTCAGGACACATGGTCGTCCACAGTGTATAAAGTGGTAGAGGTCCAGGGGTCGACGTATGCAGTAGAGCCTGTGGAAGGGGGACAGGTAAAGAGGGTGCACAGATCCAATCTCACACCCTGTGTGAATTCAGTTCCGGTGCCAGCACCAAAGAGTCAGAAACCACCTGTGAAGGATGTACCTACCTCAGTACTGGAGACAGAGACGCCATTACTGGCTCCAGAGTGTGTTTTGGTGGAGGAAGCCCGATGTCCAAGGGAAGAACCAATGTTCAATCCAATGTTGGAGGAATGGGAATAAGAAGTTGTTGAGTCGGTGATACAGATGTGTCAATTTTCGAAAGTAATGAGGTTCCTGTTGAAACTCTGGGAGTCAAAGTATGTTGAGTCAACATCAGAACATGTTGACTTATCTGATAATGTACCGGTGTTGAAGCCTGTACTTGTTCCAAGAAGGAAAAAGGAAGGTAGTACTCCGTTAGGGTACCATATCCTGAGCCATGTAGGACACAGAGAGCAACAGCTGGGGTACATAGTAATCCAAACAGATTACCTAAATCAGCATGTAATGCAGTGCCTTTGAGTCCTGATGTTCTTTCCCAGGTGTTGGTATAAGAAACAGTGTTTCACAGGCCCTTGGTGAGTTCTAGATGGTGTTGGTCAGAGCAGAGTGAGAGTCAAGTTCTTTATTTTGTTCATATAAAAGTATTTTATATATCTGATAAAGGTTTAATGTGGAACTTGTGGAACTTTGATATATATTTTGAGTTATTTGTGCTCTAAATCCAAGTATAATCTGCTGTCAGACACATACTGTGATGTTGTAACGAAGGGTCAACGGAGTGAGGATCCATGTGCAGCTTTATTAAAGGAACAGCAAATGTACAGACAGAAAGGGGTAGATCACCAGCAAACTCAGCATCCAAGGCAAAATCAGGGAAGTAGTCAAAAACAGGCAGTAGGTCAGGGCAGGCAGCAAGCAATAACAGGAAATATCCAAGTTAATGTAGCAGAGACAAAGGCAGGCAGTGCAGGTTCAAAAAACAGTATAAACAGTCCACGGTCAAACACAGGTAAGGAAAACCAACAGGAAACCGCTCAGAAATGTTAGCCAGGGCAAACCAAGACTTCACACTGGGTGAATGTGTGTGTGAGTCTTAAATAGTTTGCTTGATGGGAAACAGGTGTAGCAGCAATCTGTTCCGGGTACAGGGTTATGGGAAATGGAGTCCAAGGAAAAAGTCAATACGCAGGTGAGGATGCCCTCTGGTGGTGAGCGGGAGGAACCACAGAGGCTTGAATTGTGACAGATGTACTGTATATAATTAAGGGAGGAGTTATGTGAGGTATGTGGCTTTATATATGCATTTGTGTATTTTTACTTTATTTTAGGCATCTAAAGGCCATCACTGTTCTTTTTGCCTTTTCTTTCCCTTCTTTTCTTTGGCTGCTTTCTGGGGTTGTTTTTACATTTTTTTTTTTTTTTACCCCTACACGGATTTAGGCAGAGAAACCATTTCTTGAATTCTTTTCTCTGTATATTTTACCCCAAAAAGCCAAAGCTATCTTTTAAAAAAATTTTTTTTTTTTAACAGTGTCCCTTTTGCTCATAGTCGAGAATAAAAGACCCTAAATCTAAGTTTGCCTGTGTTATAAACAGCTTCAGGAACCTAATCTTATTGATGGTGTATAGGGGAAATATGCATGAATGTGTATGGTTAGGATCATATGGCACAAATGCTAAATGATCATCCAACATTACACCAAGGTTTTATATTAAAAAATAAATATATTAATAAAAATTTGGAAGAAGTGAACAGAGGTCTCAATGAAGATGGTGGTGGTTATGTCCACATGAGAAAAGAAAGAAACATAACCAAAAGTGGGATTACTATATTAAAGTATTCGGTCAAATAGTGAACAGGCATACAGAACTAGATTTATTTAAATGATAGTGATTGGTATGGTCATCTAGTGAATAGAAGAATAGAATGATCCAGTAGAAAGAAGCTTTACTCAGAAAAAAAAAGATAGTATAGTATATATAAAGTATAGAAAAATACAATTTATTTTAGAGAACATAATTGAAGAAGAAGGGGTTACTAAGGTCATGTTCTTTCATAAATAGCCTTTCAAGTTATTCACTTTTGTCTATTCATAAAGTCTTTTTATTGCTTAATTATTATGGGTCTGTTATGTGCGAATGGCTAATCATTAGTGTGTGGTAACCTTATTCCTGTAGGTTCTAGGTAGCATCAAGAGACCTCTATAACTTATCTCTTTAAGACCAAATAAGAGTAGAACACGTTGCTAATACTACAATACACAGCTCATTGGTATGGAAGCTAATACCATTTTTATGAATAATTGTACCCAGAGGTAAGAAAGAAAAAAGGTCCTAGAACAGAGCCCTAAAAGATGATATCATTCCAAAGAGAAAGGTTAGGGTCTTTCCCAACCAGAAAGTGTCAGTTGATAAAACCATCTGCCTGTAATCTATTTGCCTGTAATGCTGGCTTCCAGACAGGAGACATGGCAGAGTATAAAGCAGAATCTTATAGACTCTCAGTGAAAGATGCAAAAGGGATCTTGACTTTTCTGGAATCAAAAAACTAGTGTGTGGCATAGATTATAGACTATAATGTTGTACAGAGGCAGATGTTGAAGGCCAACTGTGGGCCCAGAAAGTATCCCAGAGAGGTTCTGAAAACCTGCTCAAACCAACTAGCCCTGGTGCTTGGATCAAGGCTCCACTATTATCCCTGTGTCCAAGTCATCCACCCCAAGAAGTACTGAATGACAATATTCCAGTGGCCCCGACCTTTGTAGTAATGAAGTGCTTTGAGACACTCATCAAGGACTTATGAGTAATGCATCTGTAGTTTTGGCCAGTGTACATCTGACTGTAGGGTTGGGACCATTGAAACCACCATTGATGCAAGGCAAGCATCAAATGCAGTCTTGCGGCCAAGCCACATTTGTTTGTAATGCAATTGAACATTGTTTACTATCAGACACCAACAGTTCAGCATGAGACTGAAAATGTGTCCCAGTCAGACACACAGGCAGAGCATTCATGTGCGTCTTGGATGAGGAAGCTTCTCAGATGACTTCTGGGGATAATAAGGAGGACTCCCCTGAAGGGTGCAGTTCAGGATTAATGATTTCAGCTAAGCCACATCTGACAGCAGGTCATCCAAAGACTAGAAGGACTCTAGGTTTGTAGTTAACTCAGAGATAGCATGCAAGTGATGGATAAAAAGTGTATAACCACAATAAGCTTCACGTACTACATCCTGAAGAGATGAAGGGAAATAAAAGGAGTCTAAGCTCCTTAAGCTTTGCAGGACAGATTACCTGTAACTTTGACCGGTCACAAGCTGTTGCACAGATAGCTCCAAGCTGCAAAGACGGTGCAGAAAAGGCTACCTGCCAAACAAACCTGACGGATGGGAAGGAAGGAAGGAAGAAACAAAAACATCAAGTTAATTGACCAGGGGAAAACCCAAGGAGCCAGGGAGCACAAAGACAGGTGACTGGGAGATGTGGGTGGACATCAGAAGCAGCTCAAATTCCCAGAGGAAATTGCAGTCACAAACTGCCAAACCAGATATCGTTCTCTTTTCAAAAGACAAGAAGTCTTTTTAATTGAGCTGACTGCATCAAAAAGAGAGGATGGAAGAGGCACATGAGCAAATACTCAGAAAATACTAGCCTCTCATCCTTGAGAGCCAGCAGATGGGGTGGAAGTCCTGGAATCTTCTAGTTGAAGTTGGCTGCAGGGTTTTCAGGGCAATTACTCTGAGGATCCCTACGAGTACTAGGTGTCAAAGGATAAGCTCAGAAGATGTTGGTAGTCAACATTAGTAAGCAAATGGAAACTGCATCCCATGGCAAAATCAAACCAAAGCAGTAAAAAGTTTAGCTGATGAACATCTAAAATCCTCCTGTTCTAAAATAACTTCAACACCTGGTTTTTCAAAATTTGAATTGTACACTTTTTTAAAGGCTAATTCACATATATATAATACGTGACCTGTGATGTTGCAGTAGCAGTGGAAAAAGATGGGGAGAAAAATGGAGTAAACATATAAAAAATATATTAATCAACTCAATATTTGCATTAAATAGTGCATAAAAGTATTCAAACAAAAACGTTTTTTGAAATATTTATTGGACATTCCATATTCACGCCAAAATAAAAAAAAATCATATATAGACTTATTTTTTCATATAGAGCTAGTGAGTAAGATAGATATTTTTTATTTTAAACATTAAACAAAAACTCTGTGAAACAGATATATACACAACGCTGAGTATTTAACACTATACAGTGACTTACAGTGAGTGTGTTTAATCAAACCTTAGCGCTCACCTAAAATACAAATACATCATATAATAAATTTTATTTCTCTCCAAAAAACAACCAAACACACACACACACACACACACACACACACACACACACACACACACTCTCTGAAAATGAGCAAAAAGCAACGGCATGTGGCTCTCTGAAAACACAAAACCAGTCAACACACAGCTCTTCAAAACCGACTAAAGCAAGTAAACAGACACATGCAGAGAATACTTCTATTTAAAACAGCACTGATTAGAACTATAGCTAGATAGAATATAGAAATTAAATTTAAAGCAAAAGCCACTTTGTGAGGCGACACAAGCAGCAGTGATTTACTTGTGAACTAAGATTTTGTTGATTTAATACAAATTAGGTATAATCCAGTAAATTCCTGAACTGCTGTTTATTGATTTTCCCACTATTAATATTTCAATATTATTAATTAGTAGTAGTAGTTATACACTTTATTAGTAGTTATACTATTATAGTATAACTACTACAGTGGGGGGAAAAAGTATTCGATCCCCTGCTGATTTTGTACGTTTGCCCACTGACAAAGAAATGATCAGTCTATAATTTTAATGGTAGGTGTATTTTAACAGTGAGAGACAGAATAACAACAAAAAAATCCAGAAAAACACATTTCAAAAAAGTTATGAATTGATTTGCATTTTAATGAGTGAAATAAGTATTTGACCCCTTCGACTTAGTACTTGGTGGCAAAACCCTTGTTGTCAATCACAGAGGTCAGACGTTTCTTGTAGTTGGCCACCAGGTTTGCACACATCTCAGGAGGGATTTTGTCCCACTCCTCTTTGCAGATCCTCTCCAAGTCATTAAGGTCATTTTCAATGCCCTGGCTGAGGGAAGGAGGTTCTCACCCAAGATTTGACGGTACATGGCCCCGTCCATCGTCCCTTTGATGCGGTGCAGTTGTCCTGTCCCCTTAGCAGAAAAACACCCCCAAAGCATAATGTTCCCACCTCCATGTTTGACGGTGGGGATGGTGTTCTTGGGGTCATAGGCAGCATTCCTCCTCCTCCAAACACGGCAAGTTGAGTTGATGCCAAAGAGATCTGACCACACCTGACCACAACACTTTCACCCAGTTCTCCTCTGAATCATTCAGGCAAACTTCAGACGGGCCTGTACATGTGCTTTCTTGAGCAGGGGGACCTTGCGGGCGCTGCAGGATTTCAGTCCTTCACGGTGTAGTGTGTTACCAATTGTTTTCTTGGTGATTATGGTCCCAGCTGCCTTGAGATCATTAACAAGATCCTCCCGTGTAGTTCTGGGCTGATTCCTCACCGTTCTCATGATCATTGAAACACCACGAGGTGAGATCTTGCATGGAGCCCCAGGCTGAGGGAGACTGACAGTTTCTTCCATTTGCGAATAATCGCACCAACTGTTGTCACCTTCTCACCAAGCTGCTTGGCGATGGTCTTGTAGCCCATTCCAGCCTTGTGAAGGTCTACAATCTTGTCCCTGACATCCTTGGACAGCTCTTTGGTCTTGGCCATGGTGGAGAGTTTGGAATCTGATTGATTGATTGCTTCTGTGGACAGGTGTCTTTTTACAGGTAACAAACTGAGATTAGGAGCACTCCCTTTAAGAGAGTGCTCCTAATCTCAGCTCATTACCTGTGTAAAAGACACCTGGGAGCCAGAAATCTTGCTGATTGATAGGGGATCAAATACTTATTTCCCTCATTAAAATGCAAATCAATTTATAACTTTTTTGAAATGTGTTTTTCTGGATGTTTTTGTTGTTATTCTGTCTCTCACTGTTAAAATACACCTACCATTAAAATTATACACTGATCATTTCTTTGTCAGTGGGCAAACGTACAAAATCAGCAGGGGATCAAATACTTTTTTCCCCCACTGTATAGTACTACTATAGTATAGTAGTAGTTATACTATTACATAGTAGTAGTAGTTATACACTTTAGTTATACAGATGAAGGAACATTTGTGAAATCGAACACAATAAGTGTCTTGTTTGTTATAAATTAACATAAATTATAAAGAAAAAAAGTTGTCCTAAGGGTGTATAAACTTTTGCACAGGACTGACTGCCACTATTAAATTTTTATTTTACTTTAATTCCTGATAGTGTTTATTTAATGATCGATTGTTCTTATGGTGTTATTCTCAGTGGCCCGAGGTCACTATGTATTACCCATAATGCACTGCAAGTGTACATCAGGTATCACAATAAAATTAGCTACATCATTTGTTTAGCATTCCTGTGCTAATCTCACATGCT
This sequence comes from Cranoglanis bouderius, assembly GCA_023630585.1. Lineage (NCBI taxonomy): Eukaryota > Metazoa > Chordata > Actinopteri > Siluriformes > Cranoglanididae > Cranoglanis > Cranoglanis bouderius. The sequence continues at coordinate 842,530 of CM042564.1, read as the reverse complement.
AGGCTCTAATTTGCTGTTTAGCTAGCAGGCTACGATAACACACAGACCTGGCTATATTTTTTCTACTTACTTTTTTCTAGTTACTTACTTTTTTTTTTTTGTAGTTTACGTTATCCTAAACTATACGCTCTTCCATCGCACACTAGCGTTTCATAAACAAACATGGCTGACTGTGTTGCCTCGGAAAGTCGCAAGTGTATTAATCACGTAGCTGCGGGAAATGAAAAGCTTATACACAACGGTAGCCAATCAGATTGTTTATAACACAATGACTGACAGCAATGAGGGCTGAGGAAAACTGAGTTATAATGAGCTGTGTATTTAAAAAAATTTTATAAAATGAGTTATAATCACACACACACACACACACACACACACACACACACACTCTTATTTACACTGTTAGCAAAATTACAGCTGGCTCTCTTTGAATAACACACTCTTACCAAAAGTTATACAGCAGTTAGCAAATCTCTCTCTCTCTCTCTCTCTCTCTCTCACACACACACACACACACACACACACACACACACACACACACACACACAGAAACTAAGCAGCTGATGTCTCTTCACTCACTATAACAACGAAGATATTAATTAAACATAATATTGTTGTGTATATGTTTGTTCATAGAAGTGTGTGTGTGTGTGTGTGTGTGTGTGTGTGTGTGTGTGTGTGTGTAAAAGTTGTTCATATCTTCCTCGAGTCTTTTGCTTCAAACAGCTTCATCCGTTCCTGCACTGTTAATCCCTCTTTCAGACTCTGAGGAGAAGACAAAGAAGTGAGAGTATTACAAAGCTGTCAATCATGCAGAAAGCCCCTCCCACAAGAGGCCTCGAATCATCAAGGAACCGTTTCCTCCAAAAAGTCCACACAAAAGCACTGTTAATTTTTCCTCGTAACTGAATGATAACAAGCTCACTGTCGATGTATTGAACTTTCCAATCCCAGCCCTTTGCATACCAAAAGGGTTACCACTATACAACTGCTATGGTTACTGCACATTTAATTACAACATTTCCAGGCTGAGGTTTACAGTGAATCACCATCTACCAAACCACCGTCTAAACCATTATTTATGATCACTGCCATCCTTACAGTCCATCATAGTTAGAACTGTTTACGAAGCTATGGAAGAAAAACGACCGTTTTCATTCGACCGTACTGTGATCGTGACCCTGTTGGGATCAACTCCAAAATCTAATCAGTTCATCTGCTGATCACAAGGGTAATGCCATATAAACCCTACAATCATTCAACCACTCGTTCTAGAGATATTACGCTAATGAGAATCGGACAACCCAAAAACCTAGTGATGGAGGCATAAAAAAACACCACCTAGTGGCGGAGGCGTAAAAACCATGTTTTTGTCAAATGTACAAAAGATGAAAGACGCAGGTCATCATTCTATAATTGAGGTTAGAATAATCACAAACATAATAAACTACACACAAACACACAACACAAGAAGAAATACACAACAGAAATGATTTGTGCAAGCAAACACACACACACACACACACACACACACACACACACACAAACAGAAATAGGTTAACACACAACAAAATCCAAGCAGTGATGTTACTGGTGGTTTTGATTACACTGATTTTGCTCTGGACAATGTAAGAGGTTATTAACATAGTTTTTTTTAAATGTACTATTTTTTTCAGTTTAATTATATTTTTAATACACTGACCTACTTACCCCATGGCAATAAAATTAATGGATATTAAGCCCGAAATGAATCACTGCAGTGCTGAAAACGCAATCACTACACTGATGTGAAAACTGAATTACTCTGATAATTATACGTAATAATAAACCAGATCACTTCACTGGCCTCAACTGGACTACAAGTGTCACATGCCAGTGTGCTAGACTGGAGTGTTCCTACAGTGATCTAAACTGGATCAATTTGAAGACCTACACTGTATCACTTTAGTGAACTAAACCAGATCAATAGTTACCTAAACTGAATCACTTCAGTGTGCTATCAGTGTCCCTTCAGTGCCCTAAACTGAATCCTTTAAGCTATCTAAATTAGATCACTTCAGTGACTTAAAGTGGATCACTACAGTCACCTAAACCGGTTTACTGTGGTGACCTAAACTGGATCACTAAAACCAGCTAAACATGATCACTTCAGTGACAAACTGGATCACTGCAGTCACCTACTCATCACAACTTCAGTGACCTAAACTGGATCACTGCAGTGACCTAAACTGGATCACTGCAGTGGCCTTAACTGGATCACTGCAGTGACCTAAACTGGATCACTTCGTTGATCTAACTGGATCATTGCAATCACCTAACCTGGTTTGCGTCCATGACCTAAACTGGATTACTGTGGTGCCATAAAATGGATCACTACAACCACCTAAGCCAGATCACTTCACTGACCTAAACTGGATCACTGCAGACACCTAAACATGATCAGTGACATAAACTGGATCACTGCAGTGAGCTACACTGTCACCTAATCTGGATCCCTTCAATGACCTAAACAGTCACCTAAACGTGCGTACTAGCTGAATCACTTCACATCACCTGAACTGGATCACTTCACATCACCTGAACTGGATCACTTCAATGGCCTAAGCTGGATGTGTTTACATCACTGTTATCCAAAACTAGATAACTACAGAACAAACTGAATCAGCACAGCAGGAAAAAAAAAACACTAGTTGTGATAAAAACCCATTAGGAAATTGTGGGGGAGGGGCATGCTGAGTCACGGAAAGGACATGCAAATTTGAGGCTTATTCCAGAAGTATACAATACCTACATGACTGAAGGGGCGGGGTCAGCTATCCCAAGGCACCTCCTCACTCACAGACTGACAGGGTAATATACACGAGAGGTAGACTTTAACATTTGTACAATACGCACACACACTTTTACTTACTGAACACACACACACACACACACACACACACACGCACACACACACACACAGCCAGAAACGTAATGTGGGCAGCTCAATATAACCACAATGAAACCTGCAATCTCTCACCTTTGACCTCACTCCACGGACCTGCCTGGAAACAGCTGAGCGTTCTTTCTTCAGGAAGTCAGGGTTACTTTTTGACTTCATGATATCTGTAAACACACACACACACACACACACACACACACAAACACACACACACACACATTAAATATTAATGTTACTATCCTATGAATAGACAGTTCTAACATCATTGGGAATCTCCTCAGATGCGCTTTGTGTGTGTGTGTGTGTGTGTGTGTGTGTGTGTAGGACACTGAGGAGATTCCTTACCATATCCTGGTGTGTGTGGGGGTGTGTCTCTTTCCCCAAGAGCTTCTGTCGCAGCCAGTAGTTTTTCTCTCAGTTTGCTGATGTCACAATCGGCTTTAGCCCTCACGATGCTCAGCTCCGTGTAGATGTCCTTGTACTTATCAGACGCATACTTCTTATCCTGCGCACACACGCACACACACACACACACACACACACACACACACACACATACATACATGTTGGTTTTCACATTGACAACACAAGCAGTATGTGTGTTTTTTTTTTTTTTCCACAATACATTTTCCTCTTTGTTGCTAGTGTTCTATGGAAGTCCCCACAAATCAGTAATTACAAGGATATGTATTTATATAAAACACATTTCTAGTAATGTCCCTATTGTACTATAACGTCCTCACAAAATAGCTCTGTACTTTCAATAATGACATTATAAGAGGTTTTGAGGAAGGTCCCCACTAGGCGTCCCCATAAAAATTGCAAGAAAGTGTGTGATCTGACAATAGATTGCGTTTCTAGTTGTTTCCTAACTATACACTTATGTCTCCTAGACTGAGTCTGGGTTCATCCCCAAAAATGTAACAATTAAAAATGTTTCTGAATAAATAAAGTTTCTAGTAATGTTGCCACGACGGATATTAAAGTAAGTCCTCATCATGTTTTAATTCGATGTGTGTACATTTAAATAATGTTTCTAGTAATCACAACAAAGCTGTGACTTTTGTACATATAACAGATATATTTTAGTGTAAGTGTGGCTTTCAGCGAAAACTTGTCAGATGACGCTGAGGCAGAATTCTCGAAAATGGACAAAATGACAATAAAATGTTTTTACTTAGACTCATTTCTAAGTTAGAAAGACCTTTGAAAACCTTGATAGCTATGTGTGATTTTCTCCCACAGTGAAGATCATGCTTTGATTGTTATTATATAGTTATATAGTCAGTTAACTTCTTACTGTAAACATGTAATTCTTTAAAATGTGTCAATTTGTTTTTCCATCAGTACATTCAGGTGTAATTGTAGAGGCAGGCATGCGATCTTTCAGTTAAACTGGAATAAAAACTTTAAATTCTCAGTTTTCACTTTTGGGGGATAATCAGACTTTAACACAAAGGGAAACATGCAAATGTGTTGACAACTACAGTATATATAGAAGAAAATATCTATATTTGATCGTGTGAAGGGTTTTCTAATGTCCCCAGAAAGCACGTGTTTGACTTTGTTCTATATAATGTGATGAGTGTGTATACATAAATGAAATGTCTAGTAATGTCCCGACAAAGCATGACTGTGACTTTTGTCCCCATAATGTAAAACAAGTGTGTGTGTGTGTGTGTGTGCATGTGTGTGTGTGTGTGTGTGTGCGTGTGTGTGTTACCCTCAGTGCAGACTGAAGCTCATCCTTTAGTGAGTTGATCTCCTGTTTCAGATACTGAATTTCTGAGTCCTTTATACGGAGCAGGACCTAAAACACAGTACATACTGAGTGCGTGTGTGTGTGTGTGTACCAAACATGTACTGTGTGTATTACCAAGCCAGTATGTGTGTGTATGTGTTTATGAAAAATGTGTGTGTGTGTATTTGTTTACCTCCAGTTCGTACAGGTCTTTGCCCTGTGTGAGAGATGGTGTTTTCTCTCCACTGTAGCAGGAACGCATGCGAGAGATCTCCACTGTCAGACGGTTATTCAGCTCCTTACACACACACACACACACACACACACACACACACACACACACACACACACACACACACATAATAGCTGTTAGTTCTCTATGGCTGCAGCATGTGTGTGTGTGTGTGTGTACCTGGTTGTGTGTGTGTAGTTGTTGATTCTCTCTCTGACACTGCTGCAGTGTGTGTGTGTGTATGTGTGTGTGTGTGTGTGTGTGTACCTGGTTGTGTGTGTAGTTGTTGATTCTCTCTCTGACACTGCTGCAGTGTGTGTGTGTGTGTGTGTGTGTACCTGGTTGTGTGTGTGTAGTTGTTGATTCTCTCTCTGACACTGCTGCAGTGTGTGTGTGTGTGTGTGTGCGTGCGTGTGTGTACCTGGTTGTGTGTGTAGTTGTTGATTCTCTCTCTGACACTGCTGCAGTGTGTGTGTGTGTGTGTGTGTGTGTGTGTACCTGGTTGTGTGTGTGTAGTTGTTGATTCTCTCTCTGACACTGCTGCAGTGTGTGTGTGTACCTGGTTGTGTGTGTGTAGTTGTTGATTCTCTCTCTGACACTGCTGCAGTGTGTGTGTGTGTGTGTGTGTGTGTGTGTGTGTGTGTGTGTGTACCTGGTTGTGTGTGTGTAGTTGTTGATTCTCTCTCTGACACTGCTGCAGTGTGTGTGTGTGTGTGTGTGTGTGTGTGTGTGTGTGTACCTGGTTGTGTGTGTGTAGTTGTTGATTCTCTCTCTGACACTGCTGCAGTGTGTGTGTGTGTGTGTGTGTGTGTGTGTGTGTGTGTACCTGGTTGTGTGTGTGTAGTTGTTGATTCTCTCTCTGACACTGCTGCAGTGTGTGTGTGTGTGTGTGTCTGTGTGTGTGTGTGTGTACCTGGTTGTGTGTGTGTAGTTGTTGATTCTCTCTCTAACACTGCTGCAGTGTGTGTGTGTGTGTGTGTGTGTGTGTGTGTGTGTGTACCTGGTTGTGTGTGTGTAGTTGTTGATTCTCTCTCTGACACTGCTGCAGTGTGTGTGTGTGTACCTGGTTGTGTGTGTGTAGTTGTTGATTCTCTCTCTGACACTGCTGCAGTGTGTGTGTGTGTGTGTGTGTGTGTGTACCTGGTTGTGTGTGTGTAGTTGTTGATTCTCTCTCTGACACTGCTGCAGTGTGTGTGTGTGAGTGTGTGTGTGTGTAGTTGTTGATTCTCTCTCTGACACTGCTGCAGTGTGTGTGTGTGAGTGTGTGTGTGTGTGTGTGTGTGTACCTGGTTGTGTGTGTGTAGTTGTTGATTCTCTCTCTGACACTGCTGCAGTGTGTGTGTGTGTGTGTGTGTACCTGGTTGTGTGTGTGTAGTTGTTGATTCTCTCTCTGACACTGCTGCAGTGTGTGTGTGTGTGTGTGTACCTGGTTGTGTGTGTGTAGTTGTTGATTCTCTCTCTGATACTGCTGCAGTGTGTGTGTGTGTGTGTGTGTGTGTGTGTGTGTGTGTGTGTGTGTGTAGTTGTTGATTCTCTCTCTGACACTGCTGCAGTGTGTGTGTGTGTGTGTGTCTGTGTGTGTGTGTACCTGGTTGTGTGTCTAGTTGTTGATTCTCTCTCTGACACTGCTGCAGTGTGTGTGTGTGTGTGTGTGTGTGTGTGTGTGTGTACCTGGTTGTGTGTGTGTAGTTGTTGATTCTCTCTCTGACACTGCTGCAGTGTGTGTGTGTGTGTGTGTGTGTGTGTGTGTGTAGTTGTTGATTCTCTCTCTGACACTGCTGCAGTGTGTGTGTGTGTGTGTGTGTGTGTGTGTGTGTGTGTGTACCTGGTTGTGTGTGTGTAGTTGTTGATTCTCTCTCTGACCCTGCTGCAGTGTGTGTGTGTGTGTGTGTGTGTACCTGGTTGTGTGTGTGTAGTTGTTGATTCTCTCTCTGACACTGCTGCAGTGTGTGTGTGTGTGTGTGTGTCTGTGTGTGTGTGTGTCTGTGTGTGTGTGTGTCTGTGTGTGTGTGTACCTGGTTGTGTGTGTGTAGTTGTTGATTCTCTCTCTGACACTGCTGCAGTGTGTGTGTGTGTGTGTGTGTGTGTGTGTGTGTGTACCTGGTTGTGTGTGTGTAGTTGTTGATTCTCTCTCTGACACTGCTGCAGTGTGTGTGTGTGTGTGTGTGTCTGTGTGTGTACCTGGTTGTGTGTGTGTAGTTGTTGATTCTCTCTCTGACACTGCTGCAGTGTGTGTGTGTGTGTGTGTGTGTGTGTCTGTGTGTGTGTGTACCTGGTTGTGTGTGTGTAGTTGTTGATTCTCTCTCTGACACTGCTGCAGTGTGTGTGTGTGTGTGTGTGTGTGTGTGTGTGTGTGTGTGTGTACGTGGTTGTGTGTGTGTAGTTGTTGATTCTCTCTCTGACACTGCTGCAGTGTGTGTGTGTGTGTGTGTGTGTGTGTGTGTGTGTGTGTGTGTGTACCTGGTTGTGTGTGTGTAGTTGTTGATTCTCTCTCTGACACTGCTGCAGTGTGTGTGTGTGTGTGTGTCTGTGTGTGTGTGTGTGTGTACCTGGTTGTGTGTGTGTAGTTGTTGATTCTCTCTCTGACACTGCTGCAGTGCGTGCGTGTGTGTGTGTGTGTGTGTGTGTGTGTGTGTGTACCTGGTTGTGTGTGTGTAGTTGTTGATTCTCTCTCTGACACTGCTGCAGTGCCTGTCTCTCGGCCTCCAGTGCCTGAGCGAGGTGTGTGTTCTCCAGACATTTCTGAGAATACTGCTCTGATAACACCTCCAGCTCACGGTGGATTGACTGTAACTCCTCCCTACACACACACACACACACACACACACACACACACACAAAAACAGACACACAAACAGGAACGGCAATGATGTCAATCCCAAATGTCTTCATTGTATAGCAAAAACAAAAGAACTGGCCTTGTCTTTTGAAGGGGACTCTGTGTGTGTGTGTGTGTGTGTGTGTGTGTGTGTGTGTGTGTGTGTGTGTGTGTGTACTCACTCATACTGCATGCGTAGTTGTTCGATGTCTGCACTGACTCCGCTCAGCTGCGCTCGCTGTGTTTTCTCCAATTCTTCACGGTGAGCGTTTTTCATCGCCTCGATCGCTTCACACACACACACACACACACACACACACACACACACACACACACAATCTCACATTACAGGATTGTTAATAACAACAATATTGTAATCATTGTAATCAAAATATGTAATCATCGATACGGTGAAGTTTTCTGTAAGGAGATGTTTAGGTAACATTTTATGGAAGGAGTCTCCAGTGTCAGCGCTTTGTAACAGTCAGAGGTAAAGCTGTAGCTTTAAGTTCTCCGACATCTTCAGGACAGAGGAGTTTACGCATCTTTGCGGTTTTTTCAGTATCACGACAAGCTGCGTTTTTTTCTTATTAACTTTAATAGACAGAATAAAGAGAGTCTGGGGAGGGAACAAGTGTTTATAGCTGTTATAACGTAAGTAACAACAGGAACTAACTTGTCATTACATTAAATGTAACCATAAATGGATAAAAAATAGTCTGATGTGTTGTTCTATGGTATAAGAGGAATAAAACACTTTCCACCGTTCCAGTAACTAGTTGTTAAGTTGCTAATGATTACCAGCGATGGTGGCGTTAGTCTCCTCCTCCAGTAATCTCTCTCTCTCCTCCAGCAGTTTGTTAATCTCACGCTGATGCTGACGCTGAAGATCCTCAATCACCTTCTGATGAGTTTCCTCCATCGCTGCAAACCCACGCTCACACGTCTCCTACAAGCACACACACACACACATATCTATAAACACACATATACACACTAGCCGATAATCAATAAAAACAATAAAAAGTGTGAATTCTTCATTTCTGCACGTACAATTTATTTAATTGTATAGAAATTTTGTGACTTCAGACTGAAATGGTGAGCTGTAGCAATGTTTATATTTTACAGGTATTTTATTCAAAGTTAAAACAGCAATTTTTCCAATGTAATCATAATACAGTTTGTAAATTTAGTGTTAGTAATTCATTGGAAAGAAATAACAATATCTGATATTGACATTTTGTAGGCCACAACCTCACTGCTCTAAATCATCTGCAGCCCCAAAAATATTATTATTATTATTATTATTATTATTATTATTATTAGGAGTAGTAGTAGTAGTAGAAAATGCAGCATGTTAGTCTGGTGTCGAGTGTCCAGATCTGGGTGAAATGATATGATGCCAATATCGTACCTTATATACGTATATCTTTTGTGTATCTTTATTGCCCACCCCTAAAGTACATGGACTTAAGATTTGCAACATCAACTTGCAATTATCGAGTTTTGACCAACTCTAAAACTAATTTTACGTAGGTCTTGTCGCTAATGATCTAGCACAGGACTGATAAAAGTGTCACAAATAAAAGTATCACAGAACCCTCCTATGTACTTCCTTGGATTACTTGGTTTCCAGCTCCGCCTTGACCACGCCCCGATCACTGCTCTCACCTGTTCCTTGTTAGCTTTACTGTTTATATACTGACTTGTTCGTGCTGTGTGACTCTTTCTATTAGAAAATGAACATCTGGAACAGTGTCTACTGGAACATTACATGATTTGATTAAATAATCGTTTCCAACTAATTAAGTGATTAAAATCTTGACATGATAAAGTTTCTTTATGAAACATTCATCTCATCAGATCTTACTGACCACTGCAACATGATGAAGCGAAATTCTACAGGCGATGCTGCCCACACAAAACATCTACTTGTAGGTGACTTGTTTAAAATGGTTTAAAGTGATAGTCTGAACCTTAAGACTGTCGAAGTCCTTCTGGTACTTTTCTCGCAGACTGGCCATGTCTCCATCTGGCGGTTTGTTCTCCAGTTCATCACGCATGTTCATCATCTGCAGCTCCAGCTCCTGCACACGGCTTCTCAGCAGTGACATCGAGTCCCTGCTCACCTCCTGCTCATGCCCCTTCCCCTCCTCCAACTGACCTGCACCTTGTGCCTCTGTTGTGGATGGATGATGTGCATCATCTGCTATTGTCTCTAATCTCTCTCCAAGAGTGCGTATAGTCTGACTGTACCGGTTGTGTAGTTTCTGAATCTCTTCCTGATGTACGTTTTCCAGTTCCTGAACTTTCCCATGGAGTTCATGCTCCAATCTGCATATGTGTTCCTTGTGCCTTAGCTCTGCTCCATCAACTTCTTGCAGCAAGGTTTCCAGCTTCTGTTGCGTGTTTTCATTACATTCGATTAACACTAGTTCACTGGTCACTCGTTCCTGCTCTGCCTGACCCAATTCTTCTGCATGTTTTCTTTTAATCTCCTGTATCTCTCGATGGAAATTCTCCTCCATCTGTGCAATCTTCTCCTGCTGCTCGCCCATCTCCTTAAGCTGCTTTGCTGCATCCTCTTGTAGAGTTTCGTTTTCCTCCTGAATGGAGTTTATTGTCTTCAAGTACTGAATCCGTTCCTCTTCCAGGCTACTTTGGAAACGCTGTTGGATGGCCGCTACGTGCTGAGCGTGCTCCTGGACCAAAGTGGCCATATTGTGACTAGTCTCCTGACATAGTGATAGCTCTCTTTCATGGTCAGCTCGCAGTCGACAGGCAACATATGCTACCTGTACCTGAATCAGAGCCTCATACATGCTGAGAGAGTTGCACATCAGGATTCTGGTGTCTCTGGGTCCCAAAACTGCTTGGATGTGACCTGCAAGTCCACAAAGGTCAGAGCTGTTATCTTCCTCACATGCCTTCTCCAGCTGTTCAGACAGGTGGTGAAGGACCTTTGCTTGTCTTTTTAGCTCAGTAATGAGACTCTCTCGCCTAGTATCCAGTGATACCACTGATTCTGTGACACATGACTGCATGATTCCAGCTAAGTGTCTTTCTATTATTTCTTGAGCAAGAGTGTGAGCTTCTTCCCTCTCGATCTGCTGTGCAAAAGGGGCAAGTTCAGGAGGGGTGATGTCAGAAATGGAGGTCTCTGTATCACCAGCATCTTGGGTGACACTTTTGGTATTGAGAGCCATAGCTTCTTCCCTCACAACTATATCCCTTTGCTGCAAGATCTCTTTTACCTTGACCAAGTCTCTTTGAAGCTCCTCAAACTTGTCTTGGTAAGAGTGCTTTAAGTTCTGAAGGGAGTATGCAAGTTCAGCATTAATACAAGCATTGTGAATTGAATTCTGAGCAAACGCACTATCATCAGGTGCCTGCAAATTGTCTGACTGGTCACTAAAGGTATGTGCTTGATGGAGCTCATTTATCAGCATGCTCTGTAGTTTTAGTTTCCTCATCAGAATGTCAGTGTAAATTACAGAAAGGCAATCCTGGTGGCTCATCTGAACCTGCTGGCATTCTCTATTTATCTCACTAAGACTTTGCATTAGTTCTGATTTTGGATCTTGAAGAGAAAATGCCATTTTTTCCAAAACAGTCCCTTCAAAGGCTAACATTCTCGCAAAAACCTTTATTGCACTTTTATCCATCTGTGTCTGGGGCTCACTCTGACAAGTAAGAGAATCTTCATATCGTGCGGCAACTTGCCTAATGTGCAAGGCTGCATTAACCAAGTCTTTCTCAATCTCAGCTAAGGTGTGAACTTGTGCTTGTGCTCTTCCTTCTTCATTCTGACCACTGAGAATCTCCCTAATCCTAACTCTGCAGGACTCTACAAAAGCCAGAGCTTTCTTGTAATCTTCATTGTTGACACTATCCTGTACAATGTCGTCCAAGCAGGAATGGGATTTACCATCTGGTTCATCCTGTTCTGGTTCAGCAGAGGTATCATCACAGCATACTTCCATCAAATCTCTGCTGCCAGGCTGCTCTTCTTCATTGTGCATCTTGGATGTGATATCTCTAAGCTTCTCCTCTGTGATCTGGAGCTTTGACTCCAGTGCATGGATGATGGACAAAAATTTTTCTGTATCACTGCAGTACTGGAATGTGTTGTCACTTACTAAGCTGATATCCTGGGACAAGTCCTGGATGGTGTCGTCAGTGAGGTTTAGGCTCGTTTCTGGTACAAGGTCCTGCCTCTCCTCTTGAGTAAAATCTAGGTATGTGTTATCTGTCAGAACCCTGCCAATTCCTTGAGACTGGTGGTATTTTTGGCATTGAATGTTGGAGAAGCGGATCCTCTGCCGCTTGGCAAAGGACACTTCTGTCTCTGAGCTGCTTCTTGCAAGAGTCAAAGAGGAAGTGGTACAACAGGATATACCATGCTCTGCTTGTTTTTCTAGTGCGTCAAGGACATCTTCTTGAGAGCAGCATCGTTCCATTCTAAGATTTGCATACCCCAAACGCAAAGCATTGAGATCCTCTTCCAGTTCAGATATTCGGTCCTCTGCTACCGCCAGCTTCTCCTGCAACTCATGCTCCACCTCCCTATGCCCAATTTGACTGAGAAGCTCATCCTTTGCCTTCAGGCGTTGTTCAGTTTCCTCCAGGCTGCTTCCTAGAGCAGCCATCTTGACAAGGGCTTCATTCAAATCCTGGTCTTTTTGTCTCACCAGCTTCTCATATGTCTCCTTTGTCTGTCGGACCTCCTCCTCCTTCTCTCGCAGAACACAACTGATTCTTGCGAACTCCTCTGAAACTCGCTCATATGAGCTTTCCAAAGAGTAGTAATCTGTCTCTTCCGTCTTTAGCTGTACCTGCAGTTTTCCTACTTCCCTGTCTGCCTCTGCAATCTGATTAACCAATTCCTGGCAACGACATGTAAGGTGGTCTCTCTCCTCTTCCAGCCTTCTCACACTCTCCCGAAGGTTCTCAATCACATCCGCCTGCTCATTCAGTACTTGCTGCAGACGCAGCATCTCCTCCCTGACCTCTGATTCTACCAGCTCCCCCCCACCTCCCCTCAGGAGAGTTTCTACTTGGTCCCGAGCTTCCTGGAGTTGCTCCTCAGCCTTGAGCCTCATTTCCTCAGACTCCGCCAGCCTACGACTCAATCCTTGCCACTCCCGCTCATGCTTTTCCTCCAGGCAATGCTGCTCTTTCTTCTCCCGCTCCTCCCTTAAAGCCTGTGCCTCCTCCGTCGCAATTAGACGTCCGGTAACCTCGGTTAGCTTCTCCTGCAGCCTCTGTACTTCCTTGTGCTGGTCCCGTTGCAAGGCCTGCTGTCTCTCCAGTAACCTCAGCGCCTGGGTCTTTTCTAACAAACTTGCCTCCACATCCCGGAGGCGTTCCTCGCTGTCCCGCAATTGTGCTCGTAATGTTATTTCATTGCGACTCCACTCCTCTTCATGCTCATGGCAACGACTCTGTTCCAGCTTCAGCTCGCTGCGCATGCGAGCCACTGCTTGCTCACTCGCTATGATTTCAGCCATCGCAGAAACAAGTTTCGCCTGCAGGGCCTCGATTTCAGCCTCATGATGCCCAATCATATCCTGTGCCTCGCTGTAGCTCCGTCTCAGGCTGTTGACCTGCTGATTAGCCAGATCATGCTTCCGTCTTTGAGCTTCCAGCTCCGTCTTAAGTTCCTGGTTCATCTTGCTGAGGCGCTGCCATGGCGCTCGGTGAGACGAGGAAGCCGATGTGGAGTCGGCTGAAGGTTGTCCTGGTTCACTGGTACACTTTAAAAGATTAAGAGAAAACTGTGGTTAATGATGCTTATGTTCAAATCCCAAAAGACATCAGGATCTCCATCTCTGGGGCTTCTGCTGGGAATTCGGGGATTTGTCTAATCGAGATTTTCGAACTCACTTAAGCTTCCTGCAGTGCTTTTTCACAAGATGGAAGTCACAAGATGGAAGAAGGAAATGGGTGCTTCGAGATGAAAATAAAAAAAAAGAGAGATTTTTTTAAAAGATGATTGTTTGTGGTAAATTACCTGAAGCTAAAGTGTGTGCTCCTTAAAAGTGTACAGGAACCAAATAAAACAAAAACGCACGATTGTCAATGATGTTGAAAAATGTTTTAAAAGGTTAAATAAAAAATATAAACACATAAAGATTATTAGTGATGCAAAGCAATAGCCATGCAAACGAAATAACGATGTGAGTTTAAAGAAACAAACAAACAAGGCGAAAAAGCAGAGCCTGAAGCTTATTTGGATTTTATGGTTATATATATATAAATATATAATTTTTTTTTTTTTATTTAAATCTCGGCAAACATTTGAACTGAAAGCCCAGGGAGAGAGAGATTAGTAAATCATGCTATCAGCAAAAAGTTCGTGCACAGAATTAAATTAGTCAATCAACACATTCACATTATAAAATATATTCACAAAGAATTACTGAAAAAACTAAACATTTTAAAATGTTTAAAAGTTTATAACTTTTTTATAACGCATGGCCAATGTTTAATATCTTGCAAAATTACACATGGAGAACAAATAAAGTAAATAGAAGTGTGTGATCAGAAAATAAAGAGACCTCAAATATTGGATTATTGTAAATTAATTAAACCTTTTTAGGTTTATCCTGAATCACAGAAACAAATACAAATTGGAGGTATTAAATATTATTGTTTATTAACTGGTTTTCTTAATTCCTAATTCAGACTTCACTGACAGACACTTATTCAATTATATTTCATATTTATACTAATATTTTTCTTCTAGTTTTACTAGAATGATCTACAAATGTCCTCTACATAGTGCTTTTGATAACGCATCATATGTACACTTTAATGCTCTTGTCTCCTCACACACTGTGTGTGTGTGTGTGTGTGTGTGTGTGTGTGTGTGTGTGTGTGTGTGTGTGTGTGTGTGTACCTGTAACACATAACCTTCCCGTGCGTTCTGTTCTGCATCCTGTAGCTGTTCCTGCAGGAGTGTGTTCTGTTCCTGCAGCCTCACTAACTCCCTCTGGGTCTGGCACACACACACACACACACACACACACACACACACACACACACACACACACACACACACACACACAGATCACACAACTGCATAGTCCCAGCTTATTCCTCTTGTTATTATTTATTTACTTATTTATAATATTAAAAGTTACTATTATACACGTATTAACTTTAACTATATATATATATATATATATATATATATATATATATATATATTTCTGTAAAAAATGTGATTCTTTATTTTATTTTTTTAATATTACATTTATTATGATTTTTAATCATTACAGTTTATACAGACAATA
>CM042564.1:790000-822500 GCA_023630585.1 Cranoglanis bouderius | reverse complement strand
CCGTACGACTGCTTATGAATTGTGTGTGTGTGTGTGTGTGTGTGTGTGTGTGTGTTAGATAGGGAGTGTGTGTTTCAGTGTTCAGAAGATTTGACGCTGCTAACAGCTATTTATATCAGGGGAGTGTGAGGTGAGTATGAGGGCTACGCTGGCAGCTAAACCCGATACACACACACACACACACACACACACACACACACACACACACACACACACACACTCAGAAAATACTTAGACTACCCAGTCAAAAGTGTTAACCCCTTTATACTTAACTGTAGTACACACACACACACACACACACACACACACACACTTCAATATTAACGAGCGTCTGTAAACTAATCACCCTTAACGAGATTCTGTAAACTAATCACCCTTAACGAGCGTCTGTAAACTAATCACCCTTAGCGAGATTCTGTAAACTAATCACCCTTAACGAGATTCTGTAAACTAATCACCCTTAACGAGATTCTGTAAACTAATCACCCTTAACGAGATTCTGTAAACTAATCACCCTTAACGAGATTCTGTAAACTAATCACCCTTAACGAGATTCTGTAAACTAATCAATCTTAACGAGATTCTGTAAACTAATCACCCTTAACGAGCATCTTACAGTGCCTATAGAAAATCATCACCTGTCAAAAGGTGAGATTCTGCAGTGTGCAACCGATGGACATTACGTGACACAAAAACACGTAGAGTCCAGCACACGATTTCGGACGCAGCCTGTGAATATTTTGTTTCTCTCACCGTCATGGACGACTCTGTAACTCGGCGGTCCAGGCTTTTTGCCCTCCGGTAAACAGACATTTTTCCGGAAAAATCCGTCACTGAGCCTGTTATACTGGCATCCAGAGAGAGATCCTAAAACAGAGAAAGTGCAGTGATGTCAGAAGCGTACCCGTTTCTGTACAGGTGTGTGATGATGTCAGGAGCGTACCCGTTTCTGTACAGGTGTGTGCGATGATGTCAGGAGCGTACCCGTTTCTGTACAGGTGTGTGCGATGATGTCAGGAGCGTACCCGTTTCTGTACAGGTGTGTGCGATGATGTCAGGAGCGTACCCGTTTCTGTACAGGTGTGTGCGATGATGTCAGGAGCGTACCCGTTTCTGTACAGGTGTGTGCGATGATGTCAGGAGCGTACCCGTTTCTGTACAGGTGTGTGCGATGATGTCAGGAGCGTACCCGTTTCTGTACAGGTGTGTGCGATGATGTCAGGAGCGTACCCGTTTCTGTACAGGTGTGTGCGATGATGTCAGGAGCGTACCCGTTTCTGTACAGGTGTGTGCGATGATGTCAGGAGCGTACCCGTTTCTGTACAGGTGTGTGAGATGATGTCAGGAGCGTACCCGTTTCTGTACAGGTGTGTGCGATGATGTCAGGAGCGTACCCGTTTCTGTACAGGTGTGTGCGATGATGTCAGGAGCGTACCCGTTTCTGTACAGGTGTGTGCGATGATGTCAGGAGCGTACCCGTTTCTGTACAGGTGTGTGCGATGATGTCAGGAGCGTACCTGTTTCTGGGCGGGGAGACGTCTCTCACTGCGTCCTGTTCTCTGATTGGTGGATTGACTGGAGGAAGAGGACGGTTCTGTCGTGTCCATGTGCTCCAATGCATCTGCTGACTGTTGTGTCTCAAACCGCTCAATCACCTGAGTACGCCTGACACACACACACACACACACACACACACATATACATATATATATATACACACACATTTAGTCTGAATGGCTAAACCTCTAACTTATAAAAATTTACTTTATTATTTATTATTTATTATCTTTGGAATGATGAAATTAACACTGAGATTAAATAATAAAAATATAATTGTCACACTAAATCAATTATTAAAAATAATTACAACAAAATATGTTAAAAACAACATGTCTATATATTAGGCAAAAATTAACTGTCTAAATAAAAACATAATAAAACAGCTCTGCTCAATGACGTGTGTGTGTGTGTGTGTGTGTGTGTGTGTGTGTGTGTGTGTGTGTGTGTGTGTGTGTTGGAGAGAGAAGCCAGCAGATGGAAGCATGGTGGAAAGCACTCAGGAATCCAGGAGCAGCAGCGATGAGCAGCAGTGTGTGTGTGTGTGTGTGTGTGTGTGTGTGTGTGTTTGGAATGAGAAAAAGCAGAGGAATCAGTGGGCGTGGCAGAAGGCAGGAGGAGACTGACGTTCAGAGGAGTGCCTGAAAGAAAGAAGAAAGAGATGAAATAAAGACTGAAAAAGAGAGAGAGAGAAATAGAGAGAGAGAGACAGAGAGAGAGAGAGAGAGAGAGAGACAGAGAGAGAGAGAAATACTGAGAGACAGAAAGAAAGACAGACAGACAGAGAAAGAAGGACTATGACAGACAGACAGACAGCGAAATGAAATGAATCATTGTTCTCCAGTTGATGTCATCAAATGATCAATTTACTGAGGAATGTGTCATGTGATTAAATTATATAAGTTAGTAAATGATGCCAAACTGATTAAAGTCACTATGTGTATAGTGTGTGTGTGTATATGGTGTGTGTGTGTATATGGTGTGTGTGTGTATGGTGTGTGTGTGTGTGTGTGTGTATTTAGCGTTACACTGAATATAGTCTGTACATAGAGTTATGTGGGTGTAATACTACAGCGTATGCACTAGATGGTGCTAGACTCCACCAGTTACAATCCATATCGCAGTTATAGACACAGACAGGTGCCATGTTGGCTGAGGTTGACACAACAGAACTACATTACCCATAATGCACAGGGTTACAATAGACGCCAGAAATAAACACACTCACAGCTAAACACGCATACACATCGACACTGTATTTGTGTTAGGGTTTGTAAAGCAGTATTTATATGCACAGGCCCTCCAAAAGTATTGGAACAGCGAGGCCAATTCTATTGTTCTCACTGTACACTGAAGACACGAGACAATGAGGCGACAGATCAGAATTTCAGCTTTCATTTCCTCATGTTTAACATGGTATGGTACCTGTTGTCTGAACCAACTCATTTTTCAAGTGATCAAAAAATATTGGAACATGCGACTGACAGGTGTTTCTTGTTGCCCAGCTGTCCCCTGTTAGACTGAAATTTAAAAAAAAAACAACTAGTAGTGCTGAATGTCCACTCTTGTATTGACCCCTGGGTTTCACCTGTGAAGACCGCATTTATTGTTAAAAAGGATAAACCAACATGAAGCTCAAAGAGCTGTCTATAAGAGAAAAGCAAGATAAAAGATTTAAAAAAGAGGGAAAATCAATCAGAGGCATTGCACAAACATTGGGCGTACTACTAATACTACAATACTACACTTTGGAATGTCCTAAAAAAGAAAGAAACCTCTGGTGTACTGAGCAACAGACATCACCAACAACCTCCACAGGGCAGGGGTGAAGGTATCACAATCCAACGTTGGAAGAAGACTTCGAGAGCAGAAATATAGAGGTCGTACCACAAGATGCAAACCTCTCATCAGCAGTAAAATCAGAAAGCCGGACTGGAATTTGAAAAGAAATACAGAGATGAGCCACAAAAGTTCTGGAACCAAGATGAACCTCTACCAAAGTGATGGAAAGGCCAAAGTGTGGAGAAAGAAAGGATCTGCTCATGATCCAAAACATACAAGTTCATCTGTGAAACATGGTGGAGGTAGTGTCATGGCTTGGGCTTGCATGGCTGCTTCTGGAACAGGCTCACTAATCTTTATTGATGATGGAACTGATGATGGTAGCAGCAGAATGAATTCAGAAGTTTACAGGAACATTTTGTCTGATAATTTACAGAGAAATGCCTTCAAATTAATCAGGAGGAACTTCATCATGCAGCAAGACAACGATCCAAAACACACTGCCGACTCAACACAGGACTTCATCAGGGGGGAAAGTGGAAGGTTTTAGACTGGCCAAGTCAATCACCAGACCTTAACCCAACTGAGCAGCATTTCACCTCCTGAAGAGGAGACTGAAGGGAGAAACCCCCCCGAAACACACAACAACTGAAAGAAGCCGCAGTAAAAACCTGGAAAAGCTTCACAGAAGAAGAAACCAACAGTTTGGTGTCAGTGAGTCGCAGCATTGATGCAGTTACTACACGCGAGGGATATGCAACCAAATATTAGGTGTTATTTACGTTCATTTACTTCAAGACTTATCTGTTCCTATACTTTTGCTCACCTAAAAATTGGGAGGTCTGATACAAAAGGTGCCATGTTCTAAGTTGTTTAACACGTCTAGCTGTAAATATGAGGAAATGAAAGCTGAAATCCTAAACATCTCCATCTTTTGATCTCAAACCCAAATGTCTTTGGTGTACAGAATAAACAAATGAATTGGCCTTGCCGTTCTGATACTTTCGGAGGGGACTGTATATAAATGTCTGTGTGTATCTGTATGTATATGTGCAATTGTAGGTGTGTACACACTATATGGCCAAAAGTATGCGCACCCCTGACCATCACCCCTTCCCCAAACTGTTCCCACAAAGCTGGAAGCAGACAATTGTATAGAATGTCTTTGTACGCTGTAGCATTACAATTTCCTCATATTAGCATAGCGAGTTTAGCACAGGGACTGTAATATAGTATATACCAGTGTACAAGCTTTATTTGAATAAATTTGATATCCCTGAAACTTTTCCATCTGGTTTTAAAGCTCATCATAGCTCAGAATCTGCCTTACGAAATCTGAGTAATGATCTATAGTTTGCTGTTGATGTAAGTGTGCTGTACTAATGCTGTTAGATATAGAAAACGCTGCTATTGACACCGTTTATCACAACATTCTCATTGAACACCTTGAGCACATGGCTGGGGTTTGGGGAACCGTTCTAGACTAGTTTAAAGCCTACCTCAGTCAGAGGACCTTTATAGTTAATGTTGGCAATTGTTTTTGATCCATGTGTGACCATGGGCCAGGGAGTCCCCCCCCCCCAGGTTCTTTGCTGAGGCTTGTCTTTTTTTTCCAGTATATATGCTTCCACTGGGTAACATCTTCCAGACAGAAGTATAACATTTCTTTTCTCTGTTATGCTGAGGACACAGAAATCTATTCCTCTCTGAAGCCCAATAACCTGAAGTGTCTCAATGAGTGTCTAGAAGATGTAAAAAGCTGGATGGCAAAGAACTTTATACAACTTAATGAAGAGAAAATAGACATCATTCTTTTCAGCTCTTCCAAACACACTGCCTGTTTCAGTATGAAAAGCCTCAGGTTAGAAATCTTGGGTATCATTTTTGATCCTGACTTCAGATTTGACCATCAACTCTGTCATCAAAAGTAGTTTTATCAACTCTGAGCAGCTGCAAAAATCAAACCACTCCTATCAAATCAAGACTTGGAAAAAGTCACCCATGCTTTCATCTCTACACTCTTGGATTATTGTAATTTCTTATACAGAGGACTCAGTAAATCAGCACTGACTCGCCTTCAAGTAATTCAGAACACAGCAGCCAGGCTGCTTACTGGCACCAAGAAAAGGATCACATCGCTCCAGTTTTAGCCTCTCTGTCCACTACAGGATCCAGTTTAAGGTAAGGTAAGGTAAGGTAAGGTACTTTATTGTCACTGTATACAACGAAATTTCGTTTGGCAACTCTCAGACAGCAACAAGAGCATTTAAACATAAAACTCTAAAAGGAATTTAAATTAAAAATAAAATAAAAAATTAAGAATAAATAAACAATAAGCAACACACACTAAAGCATATACACAATTGCAAATAATGACGGCATTTGCCACATTGACGGCAGCTACAGCTTTGGGAAAAGAGCTGCACTTCAGTCTGTTTGTGTGTGACTTGATGGCCCTGTACCTCTTTCCAGATGGTAAGGGGACAAACATTCTGTGCCCTGGGTGAATGGAGTCTTTAATGATGCTGCTGGCCTTTGTTTGCAGTCGGCTAGCATATACAGTGTCCAGGATCGGGAGCGAAGTGCCTATGATGCGCTGTGCTGATTTAACTACCCGACACAAGTCCTTGTGGTTTTCCCTAGTGTAGCTACCATACCACACTGTGATACCGTATGTGAGTATGTTCTCTATGGTGCTGCGGTAGAAATTTACAAGGAGCTGTGTAGGTAGTCTGGCCTGTTTGAGTTTCCGAAGGAAGAATAGCCTTTCTTGTGCTTTCTGGACCATGAACCAAGTGTTGATGGACCATGTCTTTTGTCATGTAGACTCCAAGGAACTTGATGTCATTCACACCCTCCACTTCAAGACCAAATTATTGTCTATACACCACTGAATGAGATGCTGTACCTCCTCCCTGTAGGCTGGTTCCTCATTATCAGATACGAGTCCCACTATGGTGGTGTCATTGGCAAACTTTATTATAGAGTTGGAAGAATGGATTGGGGTGCAGTCATTCGTGAAGGTAATTAGGGCTGGGCTAAGGACACAGCCCTGTGGTACCCCGGTGTTCAGAACAAGCGTGGAGGAGGTGTGATTACCTACTCTGACATGTTGCGGCCTGTTAGTGAGAAAGTCCATGATTCATGAGCAGAGTGATTGAGTTTGATTGATTGATATGAGTTTGTTGGGAATGATGGTATTAAAAGCAGAACTGAAATCAATGAATAGCATCCTAACATAACTGTTTGGCTGCTCTAAAAGTGTTACGGCTGTGTGAAGTGCAATTGAGATTGCGTCATCCGTAGATCTGTTCGCTCGGTAAGCAAATTGATGACTGTCTAGATCCTTGGGGATGATGGTTTTGATGTGTGACAGAATAAGTTTCTCAAAGCACTTCATGATAATGGGGGTTAAGGCAACTGGGCAGCAGTCGTTTAGGCAATCTATCACAGATCTCTTGGGCACCGGAACGATAGTGGTGGACTTAAGGCAGGTGGGAACCGTGGCAAGCTATAGTAAGAGGTTGAAGATGTTTGTGAATAGCCCCGCTAACTGGTCAGTACATGTTCTGAGTGTGCGGCCCGAGACCCTGTCAGGTCCTGCAGCTCTGTGGATGTCAACCTTCCTCAAGGTGGCTCTCACTTGATGACGCTGTAAGGAGAGTGCTTGCTTGTCCTTAGTTGGTAAAGGGTGGGCTCCAATTCTGTTGCTTTGGTCAGCAAAGCAAGCAAAAAAATGATTCAGGGAATCAGGGAGAGAGGGGTCATTACTGATTTGTGAGGGACTACCCTTGTAGTCAGTGATGGCTTTAATTCCCTTCCACATGTTACAGGTGTTGCTGTTCTCAAAATGACCTTCAAAGCGCTGTTTGTATTTGTGTTTCTTCAGTTCCCTCCTGGCATTACTATAGGCCTGCATGTCGCCTGATTTATAAGCCGCATCACGCTCTTTAAGCAGAGACCGCACCTTACCATCCAGCCATGGCTTCTGGTTGGGAAACGTTTTGATGGTTTTGGTTGTTAGAATAGACTCCGTGCAGAAGTCTATGTAGGCCAGGACTGATGCACTATATTCTTACAAATCAGGTCCTTCTGCAAATACATCCCAGTCTTGTAGTAGCAAGGTGGCTTCCTCACTCCAAACCTTGACTGTCTTAACAGCTGGTTTTGTTATACAGCTCAGAGGCTTATAGGCCGGATTCAGCATCAGGGAAACATGATCTGATGAGCCCAGATGTGGAGCTGAGATGGCTTTGTATGCTCCTGGAACATTTGTGTAGACTTCGTCCAAAATATTCTTTTCTCTAGTTGGGATGTTAACGTTTTTGTGAAATTTAAGCAGTATTGTCTTTAATTCAACGTGATTAAAGTCTCCTGCCACAATCACTGCCCCATCTGGATGCATAGTTAGCTGGTTGCTAATAGCAGCATGGCTCAGGTGGTAGAGTGGGTAGTACTTTAGCAGTGGGAGTATAGTATAGGGACTTTAGCACTAGGGGTATAGTACTGGGACTTACCCAGTACTATACACAAGGACTAACACACATATATATACACCAGTGACAACAGCACAGAGAGTATAGCCCTGAGTCCAGTGCTGCTATGTTGCCATCCAAGGACAACTTCCTGTGTCATTGCCAACCATCGGAAAATGATCCACTTGATATTTAACTTGCAACCTGGGTGGGCACTGACCTTGCAAGTGATCACCCAGACCTTTTAAACTGCTACTGCCCAAGAGCAGTACTTCCTTCTATTCAAACTAATGGTCTCAAGTATTCCAATCAAACACTGAGGTGTATGCATCGTAGGGTGGAGTGTGAGGACATGTGTTACTGGGATATTCTACTACTCTACTCCCCAGTCTGTCTTCGAGCTGCTGTATGGACACAGGCCATGGGAGCTTTGGGAAGTGCAGATGTGGGCTAACAAACTACACATCCAGCTCCAGAAGTTCCTGCCCAGTTTATAGTCCTGACCAGGAGCACACTGTGCCACTCTTTGTGGTACCACTTGAGTATGTTAAGATGGACCTTGTGGTGTTATGGTCATGTTTGTATATACTGGGGACTTTGGATCATGCTGTCAACCTACTCCATGGCAATACACCTAAGTAATGTCAATTCCATAGCTATTGCCAAAGTGGTATTCATCAAAATTGAATCTTGGTTTCTCAGGAAACTAAATGGTGAAAAAGTTCCAGTTATAGTTCTCTTCTATATGCTGCATCCTGCAGAGTAAAGATGATGTGCTAGACATTGAGGCGGCAGTGGAGAACCTTTGCCCTTCATCCTGATCACATCCCATACACCACTGTAGTAGATGAGCAAGGTTAAAGACAGCAACTGGTGTATACAGTCATGACTTCATACCCTGCAGGACTTCGTATTCCAGCTAGAACACAAGTCAGGAGTCTAGGATCATAATACGAAGTGACTCATCCCTGTACAAACCAGGAAGAGTCCCTTCCTGCTATGTACGGGGTTGAGTCGCTTCGTATTATGATCCTAGACTCCTGAATGCCAATGCTTGCATTCACATCACAACCGGTGACCTCTTTAGCACCTCTTACAGATTTGATCTGAAGGAATCTCCTGCTTGCTATTCTGCTCCAGACTCCCTGATGACGTTGCAGCTGAGAAGACCACGTAAGCTCGGCCTAAACTGAAAGCACCGTCTCCATGATATGGTCATGGTTAAGTCAAGCAACCCCCACTGTACCAACAAATCCCTAAAGCTCAATTCTGTGCCTGTAGTGTGTATAAAGGTGTATGTCTGACTGTGTAAGTGTGCGTGTGTGTTTATACTGTAGTGTGTGTGTGCATGTGTGTGTGTGTGTTCTCACTTCCTCTGGTGGCCGAACAGTCTCTCCACCTCCTCTCTCCCCGGGCTCCGTGTTCTTGCTCTCAGCTCCTGACGCTTGCGCTCAGAACGAAACGCCTCGCGATGACTCAGCCTTCTCGCACGGGGGACGTCCGCCAGAGCCGCATATCTCCTCCCACCTCGCCCAGGCTTCATGTTGATTCCTCCAGCCTCTGATATGCTAGTCCCGCCCAATATCACAACACGACTCCGCCTCTCAGGGCTCGACTCGGAGTCGAGTGAGCTCTGAGAGGACGAGAGCGGCGACGCCAGAGTGTGTGTGTTGGCAGAAGTGCGTGGAGAAGGGGATCGCACTGTGTGTGTTGTTGGCGATGAGTGTGTGTGTGGAGCATCAACAGATTGTGAAACAGTGGGTGTGTCTGTGAAGTCTGAGTGTGTAGTGTGTGTGTCAGGTAAAGTGTGTGTGTTGTGCGAGGACGGTGAGGGGAAGAGCGCCGGTTCCGAGGTGCTGTACCTCAGACGAGAGGAAGAGGAGGATGAGGATGAGAGCTGTTCCTGTTGGTGATGTTCAGGTTTTGGTTTCTCCAATGAGAAGTAGCCGCTCTCCACCCTCGGCTTACGTCCTCCAATCACACGCTCCGAGTCTGACAAACACACACACGATAGCGCACACACCGTTAGGAAATTCATTTAAAAAATGAAGAAAATAAACGAACATGAATACAAATTTATAATAAAAAATAGAATGACTAAAGTCATAACTAATTAATAAGTGGTGTATGGGATGTGACCAATTAATATGATGCAAAAAAGTGTTTTAGATCAAATAAAAATAATACACACAAAAAAAACCAAAATACTTAAACTAGAATAAGTTACAATCAGAAATTCAAAAATTAAAAAAATAATAAATCAGAAAATATCTGAATTCTGAATAAATTAAATAAATAATAAAAATGTACTTTGGACAGGAAACCTGAACAAATACAACACAATAACTACACTAATACATTTTAAAAAAGGAAAGAAAGAAAGAAAGAAAGAAAGAAAGAAAGAAAGAAAGAAAGAAAGAAAGAAAGAAAGATATTTGTACCAAAAAAGTGTTTTCTTTTAATTTTTTAACATTATTAAAAAAAAAAAAAAAAACATAAAAATATTTTAAACTTCTCAATTAGTGCTGAAAAATAATGACAATGATATATATGTATATATCATTATATAAACTGTGTGTGTGTGTGTGTGTGTGTGTGTGTGTGTGTGTGTGTGTGTGTGCGTACCTTTCACAGGCTCAGCCCCATCAGACTGAACCACACTGTTATTGACACACAGGACGCTGCTGCTCGTTACAGTGACCTTGGCTGGGCCAGGCTCCTACAGAGAGAGTGAGAGAGAGAGAGGGAGGTGTAAAAACAGAAAACTATCACTCAGACAAACCAGAACAAAAGGACCTTTGATGTCAAAAACACCTGTGTGTGTGTGTGTGTGTGTGTGTGTGTGTGTGTGCCCCATCACCACAGCACTATCCAAACCTGAGGTCGACAACAAACCTGCTATTGTAGTATGACATCAAACACACACACACACACACGCTGACACGCACACGCACACACACACACTGACACGCACACACACACACACACACACACACAAAAGCAGGTTTCCTGTCTCCACCCTGATAACACAAATAAATCACCATCTCTAAATCATAAAATTGCTCACCACACGCGCACACTCACACACACACACACACACACACACACACACACACACACACACACGCGCACACGCATGCGCGCGCACGCACACGCACACACACACACACACACACACACACACACACACACGCACACACACACACAGATGAGTGATTTAAAAGCCAACTGATTTCCTGAGAAGCTCCTCTGCATGTTTTTACTTGATTGATTGACACCCAAAGTTATTCAAACAGGAAACACAACCAAAACCCTGCGCTCTGATTGGTCGGCTGAGCGATGAACTGAACTGAACTTACTGAACAGACAATCGTGCTCTCCTGGGAGAACCCATTCTGTACCAGATCAGGAACCTGACAAAACACGGGCCAGGATGTTAACACAAACAGACACACACACGCACACACACGCACACACACACACACACACACACGCACACACACGCACACACACAGAGTATAGGGAGCCATTTAGTGCCCTTTATTTTACATCCTGTGCAGTGTACTTATACAGACTGTAGAGAGCTGGATACATACAGTATATATATATAAATATAACCCAATAAAACAAATGAGATAAAAATATTATACCTGGTCATTTATTTATTGAGGAAAATGATCCAGTATTACATCTCTGTGAGGGCAAAAGTATGTGAACCTCTAGGGTTAGCAGTTAATTTGAAGGTGAAATTAGAGTCAGGTGTTTTCAATGAAATGGGATGACAATCAGGTCCGTGAGGTCACAAAGGAACCCAGGGTAACTTCTAAGCAACTAAAGGTCTCTCTCACACTGGCTATTGTTAATGTTGATGAGTTCACCATCAGGAGAACACTGAACAACAATGGTGTGCATGGCAGGGTTGCAAAGAGAAAGCCATTGTTCTCCAAAAAGAACATTGCTGCCCTTCTGCAGTTCTTCTAAAGATCACGTGGACAAGCCAAAAATAGAAGTTTTTGGTTTAAATGAGAAGCATTATGTTTGGAGAAAAGAAAACACTGCATTCCAGCATAAGTACATTATCCCATCTGTGAAACATGGTGGTGGTAGTATTGTGGTTTGGGCCTGTTTTACTGCATCTGGGTCAGAACAACTTGCCATCATTGATGGAACAATGAATTCTGAATAATACCAGTGAATTCTAAAAGGAAAATATCAGGACGTCTGTCCATGAACTGAATCTGAAGAGAAAGTGGGTCATGCAGCGAGACAACGACCCTAAACACACAAATCGTTCTACCAATGGCCAAGTCAAAGTCCTGACCTTAATCCAATAGAAATGTTGTGGAAGGACCTGAAGCGAGCAGTTCATGTGAGGAAACCCACCAACATCCCAGAGCTGAAGCTGTTCTGTACTGAGGAACGGGCTAAAACTCCTCCAAGCCGATGTGCAGGACTGATCAACAGTTACCGCTAACGTTTAGCTGCAGTTATTGCTGCACAAGGGGGTCACACCAGATACTGAAAGCAAAGGTTCACATACTTTTGCCCTCACAGAATATTGGATCATTTTCCTCAGTAAATAAATTACAAAAGTATAATATTTTTCTCGGATTTATATATATTATTACACACATTAGAGGAGGGCACTGTGTAAATATAAGTAAAAAAGGCTGTGAAAAATTGTCTTTATTGTTTAACCTTTTTATTGTTTAATTGTTCAAATAATTCACAAAAATTCTCTGCTCTCATGGATATCAAACAATTGTAAACAAAACACAGGTTTATCCAAAAAATATCTTTGTTAAATATAGGTGTGCAACAATTATTGTCACCCTTTTAGTCAATACTTTGTGCTGCCTCCCTTTGCCAAGATAACAGCTCTGAGTCTTCTCCTATAATGCCTGATGAGGTTGGAGAATACATGGCAAGGGATCTGAGACCATTCCTCCATACAGAATCTCTCCAGATCCTTCAGATTTCGAGGTCCACGCTGGTGGACTCTCCTCTTCAGTTCACCCCACAGGTTTTCTATGGGTTTCAGGTCAGGGGACTGGGATGGTCAGGGCAGGACCTTGATTTTGTGGTCAGTAAACCATTTTTGTGTTGATTCTGATGTATGTTTTGGATCATTGTCCTGCTGGAAGATCCGACCACGGCCCATTTGAAGCTTTCTGGCAGAGGCAGAATCTGTTGATATATATCTGTTGGGTGGCTGTGGCTCAGGTAGTTGATCGGGGTTGTCCACTAATCGTAGGACAATTCCCGTGCCAAAGTGTCCTTGGGCAAGACACTGAACCCCAAGTTGCTCCTGATTGCAGGCAAGTGCCTTGCATGGTAGCTCTGCTGCCATTGGTGTGTGAGTGTGTACGTGAGTGAATGGGTGAATGAGACACAGCGTAAAGCACTTTGTAGAACCACAAAGGTTAAAAGGTGCTATATAAGTGCAGACCATTTACCATATTTGATATCTGAGTCCATGATGCCATGTATCCTAACAAAATGTCCAGGTCCTCTGGCAGAAAAACAGCCCCAAAACATTAAAGAGCCACCACCATATTTAACCGTGGACATGAGGTACTTTTCCATATGGCTACCTCTCTGTGTGCACCAACACCACCTCTGGTGTTTATTGTCAAAAAGCTCTATTTTGGTTTCATCTGACCATAGAACCCGATCCCATTTGAAGTTCCAGTAGTGTCTGGCAAACTGAAGACGCTTGAGTTTGTTTTTGGATGAGAGTAGAGGCTTTTTTTAAAACCCTTCCAAACACCTTGTGGTGATGTAGGTGACTTCAGATTGTAGTTTTGGAGACTTTCTGACCCCAAGACGCAACTAACTTCTGCAATTCTCCAGCTGTGATCCTTGGAGATTTTTTTGGCCACTCGAACCATCCTCTTCACAGTGTGTTGAGACGACATAGACACGCCTCCAATTCCAGGTTGATTCATAACATTTCCAGTTGACTGGAAGTTCTTAATTATTGCCCTGATGGTGGAAATGGGCATTTTCAATGCTTGTGCTTTCTTATAGACACTTCCCATTTTGTGAAGCTCAACAACCTTTTGCTGCACATCACAGCTATATTCCTTGGTCTTACCCATTGTTATGAATGACTAAGGGAATTTGGCCTATGTGTTACCTCATATTTATACCCCTGTGAAACAGGAAGTCATGGTTGAACAATTTCCTGCTCCTAGTCACCCAGGTGTACTAAAAAAAATGTAAAATATCAATGGGAATATACTAATAATATACATATTTTTACATTAATTCATAGGGGTGCCAATAATTGTTGCACACATATATTTAACAAAGATTTTTTTTTGTTGATAAACCTGTGTTGTGTTTGATATCCATGAGAGCAGAGAATTTTTGTGTGTATTTTTTTGAGAGAGAGAGAGAGAGAGAGAGAGAGAGAGAGAGAGAGAGAGAGAGAGAGAGAGCTGTATCCCTACTGACTTTAAAGTGCACTACAGTGAGTGTAGAATGATTCTGTACCATATAAAGTTCACCTATACAGGAAGTAGGGCACTAAAGTACAAATAATTTAATTTAGGATGTAGAGTACAATTCTTTAAAAATGTATGAACCAATGGGAATCTTTTCCTATTAAAAACAACATATAACAACAATTTTAAATAACAAACTACCCAAAGTTACTTAAATAATGATTAAATAATAAGAAGAAAATACTTAAAAAGTAAATAAAAACAATATAAATCTTTTCAAAAAATTATCAAACTAAACATAAAATTGTCAAAATTACTAAACAAAAAAAAAATGCTTCAAATATAGTAAAATAAAAATTAATAATTAAAAGTATATATTTATATATTTAAAGCAAATAAAAACAACATTAAAAATAGTAAACATGATCAAATGATTAACAAAGAATAAGCGTTATTAAAATAATAATCAATTAATAATTAGATTAACTAATCATTAAAAATGATTTTAAAAAGTAAACAAAAACAAAGTAAAAATAGAAATACAGCATTATCAATTAATGATTAAGATTTTTTTTTAAAATTCAGATAAAACAAAATAAAAATAGTGACTTTTTTATTCATTTATTAAAATAACGATTAATTAATAATTAGTAATTCATACTTTTTTTTAAAAAATGTAAATAATAAATATAATATAAAATGAGTAAAAGTGATGAAACTAATATTAAAAAGTCTCCATTATTAATGTAAATGTAATTAATGATGAATAAAAAACAGGAAAATATCTTTTAAAAAAAGGTCAATTAAAAATAAAAGTAATAAAAAAATAGTAAAAATTATCAAAGTAATAAGAATTCAAATGGAATAATGAATAAGATACAAACTATCTAATGATAAAAAGAATTAATCATAAAAAATAATCGTATGAAATCTGAGATAATAATCCAGTGACCGGTTTTAGGCGGAGCGAGTAAACGAATGAAACTTTCAGTCTGAGTTCAGTGTGTTTAAAGCCTCGGTTATGGAGGGCGTGTGTGTGTGTGTGTGTGTGTGTGTGTGTGTGTGTGTGTGTGTGTGTGTGTGTGTCCGCTCCCGTTTTCTAAAAGGTCATCAAACTCTAAACAAAAGCAGTGAACGTAGCCAGAAGCTTGTGGGATTTAGCGCTCGAGCTAATGCACCACATCAAAGAGCAGGAGGATTTAGCTGTTCGGCTCCGAAACCACAGCAGTGAATTTAGAGTTTATTCACCTGAATAACACCTTTACACCTGTGGAACACACACACACACACACACACACACACACACACACACACACACACAGCACCGTCTAACACGGACACACACACATTACAACATACACACATTTAACTGGTTTATCAGAACAAGGCTACGTCTTTCTGCTAGCAAACAAAAATTCCAGTCAACCCCCTGGTTTCCACTACAAATACCATTACAAACCATCAGCTAACCATTAAAACCCATTACTGGTCCTTTATGGTATCCACTAGACATAACATGCCACCAACAGAAGGCAAAAAATTTCCAGTAGAGACCCACAGGCACCGTTACAGTTTCCATTAAAACCATTAACATTCCCATTAAAACCAATACAATTCCCATTAAAACCATTACAATTCCCATTAAAACCATTACAATTCCCATTAAAACCATTACAAACTCTATGAGGGTTTCTGTTGTTTTTTTCCAGGGTAAAAGTAAGTGCGATGCTGCACATGGGGTGTGTACACATTTGTATCGCATCAACTCGGGACGGTCTCCTCGACTACGAGTTCAGGAAGTGACGTGACGTCAAATCAAAATGGCCGCCCAGAGCATCAGCAGTAAACACAGCAGCAATGTCTTAGCCTTAAATGAGTTATACTGTGTATATATATATATATATATATATATATATATATATATATACACACACACACACACACACACACACACACACACACACTCGCTTTAGAGCAATCAGCGTACAGACGCGTTCACCTGTTAAATCTATAACCCTGACTCTACACTTCACTGTTCTGAGGTAAACGTACGTCACTCGTCACGGCTAGTCGGCTAGCTGCTCGCTAACAACAAACGAACGCGGAGGCGTCGGTGTTTTTCGTAATTCTGAGCTCCGACTTCACACTTCCGAGGTTTCGGCGTTATTAAAAAGAAACGTAGCTACACCACACGTGACACGTCAGAAAGGTAACCGCTAACGCTAATCTGCTAATCGGGAACAATAAATAACAGAAATGAACTAAAAACGCATCAGTAACACAAGCAGGAGTACGTTTTATTACTCAGTCGTTAAAAATGAACTGCACCGTGACTCGTGACCTGTTGTTTACTGTGTGTGTGTGTGTGTGTGTGTGTGTGTGTGTGTGTGTGTGTGTGTCATTGCAGTTCAGATGAATCAGAAACTTTTTTTGGAAACTTTTGATCTGACACACACACACACACACACACACACACACACACACACACACACACACACACACATCTGAAACTTCTCTGTTCTTAAATAATAAAGAAAAAGGACCACACACTCTGTGTGTGTGTGTGTGTGTGTGTGTGTGTGTGTGTGTGTGTGTGTGTGTGTGTGTGTACCTGTGGAGTGGGTGGCTCCACCTTCCGTTTCTTCTTCTGGTTTTGTTTGTTGGTTCGTGGAAACACGATCAAAGCTTCCTGCCATCTGCAAACATACACACACACACACACACACACACTAATAAATATTAATTAAGTGTGTGTGAGAGTGTGTGTGTGTGTGTGCGTGTGTGAGAGTGTGTGTGAGTGTGTGTGAGTGTGTGTGTGTGTCGTACCCGTTGATGACCTCTCGGCTCTCGGCTCGGATGTAGTGCTCCCTGTCCGGAGTGCAGATGCAGAGCGAGTGTTTCTGTCCCGTCGCGCTCTCTCCGTCCAACACGTCTACACACACATTCAGGTTTATGGTGCCCTGAGGAAGAGTGCTGGCCTGTAACACACACACACACACACACACACACACACACACACACACACACACACACACACACACAGTTCTTTAAGGTGCACCTTGGACTGTGGGAACAGTATTACATAGAGTGCAGTGGAGATCGTTTTCATTTCTTACGTACACGTTCAACACGTAGTCGTGATTTCAGCCACATTTAAATTGAGATTTTCTGGATTTATACAACTCTGAATCAGAGTCAAATCTAACTGAATCAGAGTCAAATCAGAGTCAGGATCTAATAGACTCTGAATCAGAATCAAATCTAACTGAATCAGAGTCAAATCAGAGTCAGGATCTAATAGACTCTGAATCAGAATCAAATCTAACTGAATCAGAGTCAAATCAGAGTCAGGATCTAATAGACTCTGAATCAGAATCAAATCTAACTGAATCAGAATCAAATCTAACGGAATAATAATAATAATAATAATAATAATAATAATAATAATAATAATGTTCATTTTATATAGTGCCTTTCTTAGACCCAAGGTCACTTTACACAGTACACACACACACACACACACACATATACAGTATCTCACAAAAGTGAGTACACCCCTCACATTTTTGTAAATATTTTATTATATCTTTTCATGGGACAACACTGAAGAAATGACACTTTGCTACAATGTAAAGTAGTGAGTGTACAGCTTGTATAACAGTGTAAATTTGCTGTCCCCTCAAAATAACTCAACACACAGCCATTAATGTCTAAACCGCTGGCAACAAAAGTGAGTACACCCCTAAGTTCTTTGTCTCAAAATTGGGCCCAAAGTGTCGATATTTTGTGTGGCCACCATTATTTTCCAGCACTGCCTTAACCCTGTTGGGCATGGAGTTCACCAGAGCTTCACAGGTTGCCACTGGAGTCCTCTTCCACTGACGACATCACAGAGCTGGTGGATGTTAGAGACCTTGCGCTCCTCCACCTTCTGTTTGAGGATGCCCCACAGATGCTCAATAGGGTTTAGGTCTGGAGACATGCTTGGCCAGTCCATCACCTTTACCCTCAGCTTCTTTAGCAAGGCAGTGGTTGTCTTGGAGGTGTGTTTGGGGTCGTTATCATGGTGGAATACTGCCCTGCGGCCCAGTTTCCGAAAGGAGGGGATCATGCTCTGCTTCAGTATGCCACAGTACATGTTGGCATTAGCTCCCCAGTGCCGGCAGCACTCATGCAGCCCCAGACCATGACACTCCCACCACCATGCTTGACCGTAGGCAAGACACACTTGTCTTTGTACTCCTCACCTGGTTGCCGCCACACACGCTTGACACCATCTGAACCAAATAAGTTTATCTTGGTCTCATCAGACAACAGGACATGGTTCCAGTAATCCATGTCCTCAGTCTGCTTATCTTCAGCAAACTGTTTGCAGGCTTTCTTGTGCATCATCTTTAGAAGAGGTTTCCTTCTGGGACGACGGCCATGCAGACCAATTTGATGCAGTGTGCGGCGTATGGTCTGAGCACTGACAGGCTGACCCCCCACCCCTTCAACCTCTGCAGCAATGCTGGCAGCACTCATACGTCTATTCTGCAAAGCCAACCTCTGGATATGATGCTGAGCATGTGCACTCAACTTCTTTGGTGGACCATGGCGAGGCCTGTTCTGAGTGGAACCTGTCCTGTTAAACCGCTGTATGGTCTTGGCCACCGTGCTGCAGCTCAGTTTCAGGGTGTTGGCAATCTTCTTATAGCCTAGGCCATCTTTATGTAGAGCAACAATTCTTTTTTCAGATCCTCAGAGAGTTCTTTGCCATGAGGTGCCATGTTGAACTTCCAGTGACCAGTATGAGAGAGTGTGAGAGCGATAACACCAAACTTAACACACCTGCTCCCCATTCACACCTGAGACCTTGTAACACTAACGAGTCACATGACACCAGGGAGGGAAAATGGCTAATTGGGCCCAATTTGGAGATTCTCACTTAGGGGTGTACTCACTTTTGTTGCCAGCGGTTTAGACATTAATGGCTGTGTGTTGAGTTATTTTGAGGGGACAGCAAATTTACACTGTTATACAAGCTGTACACTCACTACTTTACACTGTAGCAAAGTGTCATTTCTTCAGTGTCGTCCCATGAAAAGATATAATAAAATATTTACAAAAATGTGAGGGGTGTACTCACTTTTGTGAGATACTGTATATACCTATCATCAGAATTAGGATCTAATCTACTAAAAATCAGAATCAAATCTAACTGAATCAGAATCGATATCATCAACTGTCCAAACCTGACAGATATACATGCACAGACTTGAGCACCCCCCCCCCCCCCCCCCCCAACCACACACTACCACACACACACACTCACACACACTCACACTCCCACACACACACACACACACACACACACACTCCCACACACACACACTACCACACACACACACTCACACACACTCACACTCCCACACACACACTCACACTCACACACATACACTCACACACACACTCACACTCCCACACACACACTCACACTCCCACACACACACTCACACTCACACACATACACTCACACACACACTCACACTCCCACTCACACACATACACTCACACACACACTCACACTCCCTCACACACACACACTCACACTCCCACACACACACTCACAGGGTTCATATCCGATTTGACATGAGCAGCATGGCACATGGGCAACAGGTGCAAGAGCTAGTGTGTGTGTGTGTGTGTGTGTGTGTGTGTGTGTGTGTGTGTAATAGAAAGATTGCATTGACTGCACTGAGTGCAGGGGACTGAGTGTGTCAGCTTTTTTTGAGTGCTGAGTCAGATTCAGGCAAAGACCATCTGTTCACACACACACACACACACACACACACACACACCCATACACACACACTCCCACACACACTCACTCTCTCTCTCTCTCTCTCTCTCTCACACACACACACACACATACTCACACTCCCATACACACTCACTCACTCACTCACTCCCATACACACTCACACTCTCTCTCTCTATCACAACACACACACACACACACACACACACACACACACACACACACAGCTCATTTCAGTAGAGGAGTTCATGAGAGTCCTGACATGAACTTTTGGAGGCTGAATTCCTGGAAACAGGTAAAATGCAGATGTGTGTGTGTGTGTGTGTGTGTGTGTGTGTGTGTGTCCTGACATGTGCAATCACCGAGCTGATCTCTCTCTCTCTCTCTCTCTCTCTCTCGACATGTGACAGATCAGAGATAACAGTCCTCTTTGATCATGTGATCTAAACACACACCTGTCAGAAGTCACACACCTGCACCTGTTTCACAGTGAAGCTTTTATGAGAGAGAGTCAGACCTGTCTGAGTATCCGCTCCCAACCTTTACTCTCCTGTCGGAATGTACCAGAACAACGTTTCTATTCATCTCAGATCGTCTAGTACACGGGACATTTGTATCATTAGCCAGTTGTTAGTCTGTGTGTCTAACAGAGGGCTAGAGAAAGTCCACTGAAGCTTCTGTGTGTGTGTGTGTGTGTGTGTGTGTGTGTGTGTGTGTGTGTTTGACAGATCTGCCTATACTCAAAACTACACGTTTCGGTCACATGATTGTTTTTAAATTTTACAGTCACCATATTGTGTGTGTTTCCGGCTCTGCTGCATCCGGCAGGCGTAACTCCAGGTGAAAAACAGTTCAAATTACTCACCTGACCTCAGAAGTAACTTACCAACATTTACTGAGATAAACTTTCATATATTCATTATTTTAAAAACAAACATATCCAAATTCTTTAGATTAATTTTTTTCATTAGTTAAAATGGTCACATGAGTTTTAATGTGTCTTAAACATCACTCGGATGGTGATATCCATGACGTACAAACGGCTGATATTTGGAACTAAAATACATCTTCAAGAAAAGTAATTAAAAAAAAAAAAAAAAAAAAAACTATTCAGTGGAGTCTGGAACAAAATATTTCTAATATTATTTTTTAACGTATTGTGGCATTTTGTGTAGAAACTTTGTAGAGAGATCAGAAACAACGCTGCAGTGAGGAAGGCAAGTAGTCCAGAGACTAGAGACCGTAATGATTTGTGTTAAATTACAGTAATCATCTCACGTGTCTTAGAGGTCATTTATACGTTATAATATTCCTGACTGAACTGACTGTTGATAAGTGCGGACACTTCACACGAAAGGATCAACGAAGCACAGACTCAATAACTCAAAATGGCCGCCATTACAGTCACATGAAACGTAAGGATTTATCCTCCAAGCGGTTTTCTAATTCAGCTGAGATTTTCCATCATTTACACACTTACATCTCCATCCAGAACCATCCTGCTGAACCGAGCTGCACTGATCAATACAACCGTCCACCGTCAGCGTGGAACTGAACTCTAACATCAGGTCTGCCATCATTTATAAGAACTTACCCCGATAATTTAACATTTCACTTTTACACGGGAGACAAAGGAGATGCGACTCGAAGCAAAAGATGACATGTTAAAAAAATAAATAAATAAATAAAATGAGTACTCCGAAGGTCAAAATAAAAATGCATAGAGTAAAAAAAAAAAAGTTGTTTTTTTGTTTATCTGGGAAATTTATTTGAGTATTTATTCCAGAATAGTATTTAATTACATTAACGAAGTAGAGTTTTCTCCTCCTGTGTTAAAGCTAATCACATAAGAACATGACCAGTGTTGTGCTTCTGTACCAATTATTAACCACTTCCACACAAAATAAAGAAAAACACAACTATTTTTTTCTTTTCTTCTGTTTTTAGGACTCATTGTTCATTCCATCACAATTTTACCAACTGTGTGTGTGTGTGTGTGTGTGTGTGTGTGTGTGTGTGTGTGTGTGCGTGTGTGTGTGTGTGTGGACACTCTGGAGAAATCTAACACACATTCAAATAACACATTAATCTTCCTCTTTCACACTAATCTCTCTCACACACACACACACACACACACACACACACACACACACACACACATATATACACACACAGTTCTGTGCAAAAGTTTTAGGCGCCCTATTTTGTTTGTACAAACTTTTTTATTTTATGACGTCTACATGATCAAGTCAGTACAAAAAACATTTTAGATTCCCAAACATTAGTTTTCTAGCACAAAATGAAATGTTACAGAAAAATGTTTGTACGTAATTAAAGAAAGCAGCGTATTATGTAAGAGACACTTTTCAGACAGTAAACACAATGAAGGCTGCTGGGTTTCGCTGCAGAAATAAGAAGCGAGTGCGAAAGTCAAAGTGTCCAGAAGAACTGTGTCTGGTTCTGCAAGATGCTCAGTAAAACTTACCAGCTCATTTCCTTATAAAACTGCACACATGTTGTCCCAGAGACTATTATTTTTATTTTTATTTTTATTGTCACAGCAAATAATGACTTTGTCTCATTTACTGCTGTTTACTGCTCTTTATGGTATTTTGTTTTAAATGTAGAAACATTTCATTATTTTGAAGGCATCTTTACAGCATTTCTTGGCATGTGTCTAAAACTTTTGTACTGTATATATATATATATTAAACACATGGAAACAAAAACACACTCCTAGTTCCCATGACTGAGACCTTATTTCGGGCTACTGATTTTCTCAGGAGAGAGAGAGAGAGAGAGAGAGAGAGAGAGAGAGACAGAGAGACAGACAGACAGACAGACAGACAGACAGACAGACAGACAGACAGAGAGTCAGCAAAAAATAGCTCATTTAAGGTTTTGGCTTCAGTGTGGGAACAAACCATACCTTCCCTCGTCTTTCACTCCCTTTTTCTCATTGTCTCTTTTCAGATTTTGAATTTACTTCTGGATGAAGCTTCTGGTGGCAAAACAGGGCACAATTACCTCCTCACATAGTTCAAAGCCAACTGTTCCATTAAACCAAACGTCTGGGCGTCTCCTGTACACGGCCCTCTTCAGCTCACCACACAGATCTCTGATTGGATTTAGGTCTGGACTCTGGCTGGGACATTCCGAAACCTTGATCTTGTTTTGGTGAAGCCGTTCCTTTGTTGATCTGGAGGTTTGCTGTCGCGCTGAAAGGAGAAATTCCTCTTCATCTGAAGTGTTTTAGCTGAAGCCTTAGGGTCTGGTGCTAAAATTGCCTGGTATTCGGAGCTGTTCATTACTACCTCCACCCTGATTAAAGCCCCAGCTCCAGCTGAAGAAAAACAGCCCCAACGATGCTGCCACCACCATGCTTCCCCGTGGGGATGGTGTTCTTTTGGTCATGTATTTTTTATGTATTTTTCGGTTAAAAAAGGCTTCCGTCTGCCCCACAGCCCAGAGATATGAAGACCTCAGGAGATTACCGTCACATGTAGGGAGCAACCAGTACGTGCTGCGGTTCTTTTAATGTTGCTGTAGGCCTCCATGACCAGTTTTCTCCTGATACATCACAGAAACCTGCCATGTTAACAGGGGTGTGTAGACTTTATATATCCACTGTATGGACAGTTTGTCTATGGTTTTGTTAAAGTGTAATAAAACAGTCAGATTCTTTTAATAAACCAGAACAAGTCTGACTCATTATTCGATTAAACTGAATGTCGATTGAGATATTAAACAGAAATAAGACGACGGCTGATTATTTTGTTAATCTGACAGTATACTCATTATACAGGTTTAATTGTTGAAATAAATCAGGGAAATGAAGATCAGCTGATCGTTTGTGTGAAGTGAAAACAGATCATACCATCAGAACGAAAGATTCCATTTAACGAGTGAATACAGCGATCACGACATCACTGTTAGTACACACAAGCTGTGTGTGTGTGTGTGTGTGTGTGTGTGGGGTGTTGAACTATGTGTGACTATATAGCTGTGCCTGTGAGAATGTAGGAGGCAGCAAGCAAGAGAAGAATGTGTTTGGGTGAATACGCAGTGTGTGTGTGTGTGTGTGTGTGTGTGTGTGTGTGTGTGTGTGTGTGTGTGTGTGTGTGTGTAAAAGAGAGGGAGAGTTAGATAATTAGAGAGTGGGTGTAAAGCTGAGCTCTGGTCTTTGGGTATGTTTAGAAAATGAGTGTGGGCAAGAATGAGAAAGAGAGCAACAGAGAGAGAGAGAGACAGAGACAGAGAGAGAGAGACAGAGACAGAGAGAGAGAGAGAGAGAGAGAGAGAGAGACAGAGAGAGAGACAGAGAGAGAGACAGAGAGAGAGACAGAAGAGAGAGAGAGAGAGACAGAGAGAGAGACAGAGAGAGACAGAGAGAGAGACAGAGAGAGAGAGAGAGAGAGAGAGAGACAGAGACAGACAGACAGAGAGAGAGAGAGACAGAGAGAGAGAGACAGAGACAGACAGAGAGACAGAGAGAGAGAGAGAGAGAGAGACAGAGAGAGAGAGAGAGAGACAGAGAGAGAGACAGAGAGAGAGACAGAGAGAGAGACAGAGAGAGAGAGAGAGAGAGAGGACAGAGACAGACAGACAGAGAGAGAGAGAGACAGAGAGAGAGAGACAGAGACAGACAGAGAGACAGAGAGAGAGAGAGAGAGAGACAGAGAGAGAGAGAGAGAGACAGAGAGAGAGAGAGAGAGAGAGAGAGAGAGAGAGAGAGAGAGAGAGAGAGAGAGAGAGTCTCATTAACACTCTGGTGTTCTGTTTTAAAGTTGCAGGTCATCATAAAGCACCAGTTCACCTCTGACTCACACTGATGACATCATAAGAGTGAAAAAGGCTCAGCTACCACCTACACACAGCCGCTTATCAGCCTGAGTGTGTGTGTGTGTGTGTGTGTGTGTGTGTGTGTGTGTGTGTGTGTGTGTGTGTTTCCTTGCTGTCAGCACCAGCAGTGTGTATAGAGCTGCTGTCCATTGCAGGTGGTGCTGTGCCTGTATAACACACACACACACACACACACACACACACACACACACACACACACACACACACACACACACTCGGCTCTTAGAGAAATAAGGAAGTCTCTTCAGCACAAAACTCCGTATCAAATGATCAGGAACACAATATAGCACCAATCTGTCTCTCTCTCTCTCTCTCTGTGTCTCTCCCCCTCCGTCTCTCTCTTTATCTCTCTCCCTCCCTCTCTGTCTGTCTGTCTGTCTGTCTCTCTCTCTCTCTCTCTCTGTGTCTCTCCCCCTCCGTCTCTCTCTTTGTCTCTCTCCCTCCCTCTCTGTCTGTCTGTCTGTCTCTCTCTCCCTCCGTCTCTCTCTCTCTCTGTCTCTCTCCCTCTCTCTCTCTCTCCCCCTCTCTCTCTCCCTCCCTCTCTCTCTCTGTCTGTCTGTCTGTCTGTCTGTCTGTCTCTCTCTCTCTCTCCCTCTGTCTCTCCCTCTGTCTCTCTCTCTGTCTGTCTGTCTCTCTCTCTCTCTCTCTCCCTCTGTCTCTCTCCCCCCCTCTCTCTCCCCCTCTCTCTCTCCACCCCCCTCTCTCCCTCTCTCTCTCTCTCTCTCTCTCTCCCCCTCTCTCTCTCCCCCCCCCTCTCTCTCCCCCCCTCTCTCTCTCCCTCTGTCTCTCTCTCCCTCTGTCTCTCTCTCCCTCTGTCTCTCTCTCCCTCTGTCTCTCTCTCCCTCTGTCTCTCTCTCCCTCTGTGAGGTTTTCACTAAAGATCCCTCATCAGGGTGTCAGCACTTTTTAAACTAATGTGTGTTTGAAAAAGTGAATTAAAAGTATACAGAGTCAATGTATGTTCAAGCTCAGTGTGTGTGTGTGTGTGTGTGTGTGTGTGTGTGTGTGTGTGTGTGTGTGTGTGTGTGTGTGTGCAAGCCTCTTCAGCTTTTCAGTGTTTCACTCTGCCACATCCTGTGGGCAACCACGACCCACAAATCACCCCCCCCCCCCACCACCACACACACACACACACACACACACACACACACGTGTGATGTGGTGTTAGTTTCATGAATGAGGAAGTCTGGTGCTATTTACATCACTTAAATCTCACACACACACACACACACACACACACACACACACACACACACTGCACTCACCTGCTCAAACACACACTCAAGAGGTACTTCATATCCAACTCACTATTATTTTATTTTTAGAAATAAACACACTTACAGAGATGTATGTAAATGAATGATGTAAATGAACTGATACTTCAGAGATAAAAGACAGAACACTTGTTTACTCGTCTTTAATTCATTCTCTCTTTATTATTCTTTCTCTTTCAGGTTTCCATGTAACTTCTTTCTTCCTTTTTACTCTTTATTCTTTACTATCTTGGTCCTTCTTTCTTTCAGTCTTTTAAAGGATAGGACATTGTTTTGATAACAGATGGTAAAAGAGGCTCTCCAACCTGACCATTCCACTCTTCAATGAGGTCCACTGTTTCCAAACACCGGCATCATCTGCCATGAGGAGTGTGTTCCAATAAAACTGTTCAAACTAGTAAGAAGCATTACAGTCCGATAATTCTCAGTTCTTCAGATCCACACTGAGTATTCTACATCCATCAGAATCATACAGTCACACCAAGAATACGGTCCTCAGTGAAAATGAACTTCTACTGCAGCGTTAAGCATCTCGGTATGGATTTAAAATCCATTGTACAGCTACACAATTTCCATCTCTAGGATCCTCATTCCAACTCATGGAGCCTCATTCCAACTCATGGAGCCTCATTCCATCTCTAGGATCTTCATTCCAGCTCTCGGATCTTCATTCCAGCTCTAGGAGCCTCATTCCAGCTCTAGGAGCCTCAGTCCAGCTCTAGGAGCCTCATTCCAGCTCTCGGATCCTCATTCCAACTTATGGATCCTCATTGCAGCTCTAGGAACCTCATTCCAACTTATGGATCCTCATTCCAGCTCTCGGATCCTCATTGCAGCTCTAGGAGCCTCATTCCAACTTATGGATCCTCATTCCAGCTCTATGATCCTCAGTACGGCTCTAGGACCCTCTTCCCAGCTCTGGGATCTTCAGTGCAGAGATTATTATTGGGAACCAGCTAAATGTTCCCACTGTGTCAGTGGAACAGTGCAAAACATTGCAGCAAAAAAAAGTTCCAGAACCTTCTGAGGAACTAAACTAACTCTAAACTCTCCTGAATGAGAACTACATTGTTTGCGGAATGGTTCCTGGTTTGTTTTTCCATCACACTGCAGAGGTAAAGTGTGTAGCAGCTCTGACATTGTGTGGCAAGTAAAGAACGTCAAGAATGAAGTTGTCATTTATTGTTTTTGCTCTGATACATTAACGTCGCACTGTGTTCCTTCTAACCAATCAGCGATGTTCCACACAGCAAGCTCCGCCCTGCATTCCTTTTCTGTAGAGAGGTACCGACTCTGGAGCAGGAACTCAAACGGATTCAAGGACACAAATTCCTCTAGCCTAGAGTTCCTGAAATGGTTCCTGCAGTAGAAATGCAGCTACATATTCCCATCGTTATGGGGACTTCCATTCCTTACAAACAGTGCTAAAAACCTACACACACACACACACACACACACACACAGATGAATAGCTTCTTGCATAAGAGCCCTTGACTGTGACTCCAGTCTATTATCTGTAAAAGCAAAGAGAGAAAATCTCAGAGCTTTCAACCCCCACCCTCTCTCCA
Organism: Cranoglanis bouderius; assembly: GCA_023630585.1. Classification (NCBI taxonomy): domain Eukaryota; kingdom Metazoa; phylum Chordata; class Actinopteri; order Siluriformes; family Cranoglanididae; genus Cranoglanis; species Cranoglanis bouderius. Next base: position 794,732 of record CM042564.1, on the reverse strand, counting down.
CACACACACACACACACACACACACACACACACACACACACACACACACACACACACACACACACACACAGCCTGTGGAGCTCCAACTGACGCTTTCAGCACCCACACACTCACCCACACACTCCTCACACATACACACACTGCCAACGTACAACATGCGGAGCCAAAGAAAACCACACACACACACACACACACACACACACACACACACACACACACACACACACACACACACACACACACACACTTTGCCAGTGTTCTGCATTCTACTGGGCCTCTGCAAAGTTTACGCCAAATCACATACCACACACACACACACACACACACACACACACACACACACACACACACACACACACACACACACCCCATGTGTTTCTGTGTTTCTACCTCATTTGACATGAATATTTCTAACAAAATAAGAACTGCAGCAGATTTACACTGGGAACGAGTCGACTCTTTAAACTATTTTACATTTTACACTAAACCTGAGGTTTAATCTTTACTATAGCTTCATAACGAGCAAGAAGAAGAATAAATTAACACTCCCCTCGTACACAGAGTGATTGTATAGCTGTTGCGTATGAAAGACTTGTAGGTTACACACAGTCCACGTCACCTTGGCAACAAAAACACCTACGTCAAAAACGCTGTATGTTAATGACACAGTGTCGCTCGGCAACGCAACAGCCGGTCATTATCCTGGAATTATGGAAACACCTTCTTGGAGAGGCGATATCTGCAATGGCTCCGAGTATACGTCCGAAATAAGGACACTCTAAAATAAATTTCACTTAAAACCCCATTAAAACAGATTAGATTTCTTTATGAATCTAATCCAACGGGCTGGTTATTTAAAGTGTGCAGCGCTTACTGATGACTGCAGGTCCAAGCCGACATCATTTATCCATCTCCGTCTCTGTGAGAATCTGTATTAGAGACCCGTCAGGGGTTTTTTTTCCACACAAGCTGCTGCAGCTCAGAGAATCAGAGACGTGTTCGTACACGACGAAGAACAAACACCGGCACCGTCACGTGTAATTATAATAACATTATCATCAAATTCCCTCGGGGCGATAAAGAGAGGAGAGGGCCTGTGATGTCGTAGGAACAAATCGTGTTGGAGAGCGCACGTTCAATGATCGCCGTTGGATTTTTATTTAATTTTTATTTTAAAAGAAACAAAAAAAAACAGATTTTTAGATGAAGGCAGCACTAACGTGAGAAGTTCTTACCAAGATGGGACATGAAACGGAGAACATGAGATGTCCTGCTTCCTCACCTTCAGCTTAAGAGCTATTAAACACCTGCCCAGATACAACATTAGACCGCTGAAGATTACGATCACGTTTCAGCTCAGTTTCATGTAACGAGCAGAAGCGTGTACACTACGACAACAATTTATTTTAAAGAAAGAAAGAAATACCTATGGAAGCCTCATTTGACTTTATATCTCACAATTTTGAGTGAACGTCTCGTAATTCTGACTTTTTTCCCCTCACAACTGCGACTTCATAACACAATTTTGACTTTATTTCTCGCAACTGTGACTTTTCCCTCGCAATTTAGCCGTCCACTTGATATTTACCGAGTCATGTCTAATTTGCGAGGGGAAAAAAGGACTTGTGAGACGTAAACTCGTAATTGCGGGAAAGAAAGTCAAAATCGTGAGATGTAAAGTCGCAAATTACCGTTTTAATTTCTTTCTCCGTGGTGGAAACGGACTTCCGTAAACACCAGCAGTAGCGTTGTCACGGAGACTGATGGTGTTTTAGGACAAAACATTACCTCATGTTACAGACCGACCTACTAAGTTAGTTAGTTTGGTAAAGTTACTACAGGAGGTTATTGCTAGCTAGCTTAAAACTTTATAACTTTATACTGTATAAGGTGCTGTTTGTGAACCAAATTCCAGGAATTCCACACCAACATTCCAGCTCCGTTACCTCCACAATCTCTGGCCTTACGACGAGCCGAGTTCGTTAGCATTCTTTAGGAATACTTTAGTGCATACAATCAAATTGGTTCGCTAAATAAATAAATAAATAAATAAAAAATACTACACAAATACATATTATAAATACACAACATAAATACACAAATATATAAAAACCAACAAGAAATACACACAAATAAGACTGGTGGTAAATTTTAAATAATGCTAATATATATATATATATATACAGACAGACAATAATTTATCAGAATTTTGTGATTGTTTTGACCAAGAAATGAGGAAATATTTTATGGAATATTAGTTAATTGAATCTCCACCTTCAGATCAAGAAAACTTACAGGTATTATAGACTAATTAGTCATATAATTAGAGTATTTTAGGGAATTTGAACTGTTTTTGGAGTTCAGGGTCTGTAGTGTACTGTACTATACTGTATAAGTACCGTAAAAGACCTTTAAAGGTAGGAAAGACCTTCCGTCTTATTAAGAAAATACCGGCGACGTGAAAAACGCTGCTTGTGAGAAGATAAATAAACGTACAAAATTTCATTTAAATACACAAAACATTTTGTGTAAAATTGAGAGTCTGTGTAAATATTCTGAGAACGCATACAGCTGTATTTCTGGACAGTAAGGTCTCAGTCTGAGCCCAACACTGTAATCTCTTTTTACACATGACCGCACGGCTAAGAATAACACACACACACACACACACACACACACACACACACACACACACACATTCAAATCCACAGAGCAAAACCACAACAACAATAACTGTGCAACACAAAGTAGAAAGAAATCTGAGAGACAAAAACAAACGAGAGGTCCGAGTGCAGGACGGAGACGAGTTCAATCAGATATGAACTCTTATCAGTCCTGTAATAAACAAACAACAACAAAAACAATGAACGTGGTGTGTTTAGACGTGTTTGAATGAAACATGTGGAATATAATTTAAAAAATACCCGGGCCATTTCCGACAGATTTCTCCCACAGCTCAACACTACAAGTTCACTTATTATCAGTGTGTGATAACAAACTGTACGACCCTTTGTGTGATGATTAATAAAGGAGTGTTGTGTATATGTGTGTAGTGTGTGTTTAACACACCCTATGAAGAAAGGGTTATATGACTCTGTGTGTGTGTGTGTGTGTGTGTGTGTGTGTGTGTGTGTGTGTGTGTGTGTGTGTGTGTGTGTGTGTGTGTGTGGTTAAAGTTCAGTGATGTGCTGCCCCACATCTGTCATATCACACAGCAAATATGTACACACTGTATAATTACTCTTTCTCTGTCTCACACACCCATGCACACACACACACACACACACACACACACACACACACGCGCGCGCACACACTTAGAGTGCTATTATATATAAACTAAACATGAGTGAGTGAAGTTTAAACAATAATGATGGAAACCTGACCTGCTTTACGTTGTCTAAAGTTACTAAAGCTATTAAAGTCAGTTCAGTTACTATAGTTACCAAAAAACCCAGCTTTATATAAGTTACTAAGTTATTTAAAGTAGAATTACTATAAATCAGGTTGCTAAGTTAATACATTTATTACAGTAATTAAAGCCAGCCTGCCAAGTTAAAGACTGTGAGATAATTAAATTCACTAAATTTACTATGTGTAAAGTCACTAAAGTTATAAAAGCCAGCTTGCTAAGTAAATAACGTTACTAAAGTTACAAAAAAATAGCTTTGTAAAGTTACTAAACTTAAAAAGCCAGCTTGCCTAAAATTGAGTAAAGTCGTTGATCAGCCCGTACGGCCGCTGATGAGTCCGTACGGCCGCTGATGAGTCCGTACGGCCGCTGATGAGTCCGTACGGCCGCTGATGAGTCCGTACGGCCGCTGATCAGCCCGTACGGCCGCTGATCAGCCCGTACGGCCGCTGATCAGCCCGTACGGCCGCTGATCAGCCCGTACGGCCGCTGATCAGCCCGTACGGCCGCTGATCAGCCCGTACGGCCGCTGATCAGCCCGTACGGCCGCTGATCAGCCCGTACGGCCGCTGATCAGCCCGTACGGCCGCTGATGAGTCCGTACGGCCGCTGATCAGCCCGTACGGCCGCTGATCAGTCCGTACGGCCGCTGATCAGTCCGTACGGCCGCTGATCAGTCCGTACGGCCGCTGATGAGTCCGTACGGCCGCTGATCAGCCCGTACGGCCGCTGATCAGCCCGTACGGCCGCTGATCAGCCCGTACGGCCGCTGATCAGCCCGTACGGCCGCTGATGAGTCCGTACGGCCGCTGATCAGTCCGTACGGCCGCTGATGAGTCCGTACGGCCGCTGAGGAGTCCGTACGGCCGCTGATCAGCCCGTACGGCCGCTGATCAGCCCGTACGGCCGCTGATCAGTCCGTACGGCCGCTGATCAGCCCGTACGGCCGCTGATCAGCCCGTACGGCCGCTGATCAGCCCGTACGGCCGCTGATCAGCCCGTACGGCCGCTGATGAGTCCGTACGGCCGCTGATCAGTCCGTACGGCCGCTGATCAGTCCGTACGGCCGCTGATCAGCCCGTACGGCCGCTGATCAGCCCGTACGGCCGCTGATCAGCCCGTACGGCCGCTGATCAGCCCGTACGGCCGCTGATCAGCCCGTACGGCCGCTGATCAGCCCGTACGGCCGCTGATCAGCCCGTACGGCCGCTGATCAGCCCGTACGGCCGCTGATCAGTCCGTACGGCCGCTGATCAGTCCGTACGGCCGCTGATCAGTCCGTACGGCCGCTGATCAGTCCGTACAGGACGTCACGGCGTA
>CM042564.1:770000-780000 GCA_023630585.1 Cranoglanis bouderius | reverse complement strand
CGTCGTCAGTGAGCAGGTGTGTGTGTGTGTACCTGTGTGTAGTCGTCGTCAGTGAGCAGGTGTGTGTGTGTGTACCTGTGTGTAGTCGTCGTCAGTGAGCAGGTGTGTGTGTGTGTACCTGTGTGTAGTCGTCGTCAGTGAGCAGGTGTGTGTGTGTGTACCTGTGTGTAGTCGTCGTCAGTGAGCAGGTGTGTGTGTGTGTACCTGTGTGTAGTCGTCGTCAGTGAGCAGGTGTGTGTGTGTGTACCTGTGTGTAGTCGTCGTCAGTGAGCAGGTGTGTGTGTGTGTACCTGTGTGTAGTCGTCGTCAGTGAGCAGGTGTGTGTGTGTGTACCTGTGTGTAGTCGTCGTCAGTGAGCAGGTGTGTGTGTGTGTACCTGTGTGTAGTCGTCGTCAGTGAGCAGGTGTGTGTGTGTGTACCTGTGTGTAGTCGTCGTCAGTGAGCAGGTGTGTGTGTGTGCACCTGTGTGTAGTCGTCGTCAGTGAGCAGGTGTGTGTGTGTGCACCTGTGTGTAGTCGTCGTCAGTGAGCAGGTGTGTGTGTGTGTGCACCTGAGTGTAGTCGTCGTCAGTGAGCAGGTGTGTGTGTGTGTGTACCTGTGTGTAGTCGTCGTCAGTGAGCAGGTGTGTGTGTGTGTGTACCTGTGTGTAGTCGTCGTCAGTGAGCAGGTGTGTGTGTGTGTGTGTGTGTGTGTGTACCTGTGTGTAGTCGTCGTCAGTGAGCAGGTGTGTGTGTGTGTGTGTGTGTGTGTGTACCTGTGTGTAGTCGTCGTCAGTGAGCAGGTGTGTGTGTGTGTGTGTACCTGTGTGTAGTCGTCGTCAGTGAGCAGGTGTGTGTGTGTGTGTGTGTGTGTGTACCTGTGTGTAGTCGTCGTCAGTGAGCAGGGGTGTGTGTGTGTGTGTGTGTGTGTGTGTGTACCTGTGTGTAGTCGTCGTCAGTGAGCAGGTGTGTGTGTGTGTGTGTGTGTGTGTGTACCTGTGTGTAGTCGTCGTCAGTGAGCAGGTGGGACTCTCGGGGTTTGAAGCAGTTCTGGCACTTGCTCTTGTTGAAGATGTTCGCCTGGAACTTACGGCAAGTGTTTTCTTTTGCCGCCATGGTGCCCGGTCTGATCTGTCCGATCTATTAAACTGAACACCACCCGGAATGCTGCATCACCCACACCACTCCGATCCAAATCCCACGTTGCACCCTTCAGGACACGCCCACATCCCGGACTGCAGAGGATCCAGGTGTACAGAAACCTGCCAAACACATGCACACATCACCCGGTGTCCGATCACCGACTTCCCAACACACCACCCGGTGTCCGATCACCGACTTCCCAACACACCACCCGGTGTCCGATCACCGACTTCCCAACGCACCACCCGGTGTCCGATCACCGACTTCCCAACGCACCACCCGGTGTCCGATCACCGACTTCCCAACGCACCACCCGGTGTCCGATCACCGACTTCCCAACGCACCACCCGGTGTCCGATCACCGACTTCCCAACGCACCACCCGGTGTCCGATCACCGACTTCCCAACGCACCACCCGGTGTCCGATCACCGACTTCCCAACGCACCACCCGGTGTCCGATCACCGACTTCCCAACGCACCACCCGGTGTCCGATCACCGACTTCCCAACGCACCACCCGGTGTCCGATCACCGACTTCCCAACACACCACACAGTCCAATCAATAATAGCCATTCAAGAAAATAATAAAAGATGCAGTTAATGCCCAAACAAACTCTTTATAATAATGTCCGATCACTCGTCATAGTACACCCTCCCAATGTCAAATAAATATATCTTCAATCAAATCAGTTATAAAAGTTTCAACAAATACCCTATAAATAATATAAAATATTCTAAATATCTAACAAATGTCCAAGTGGAGACATCCAGCCTAGTGAATGTCTAATCAAAATTAAAAATGCCTTGAAATTTACCAAATTAAAACCATCTTAATAAACAAAACATTCCGATGAGGAATTTCTACATAAAACACACAAACATCTAATTAAATTGGTAGAACTATAAAATATCTATCCAATGTCCAATCAATTCCATTTATTTATTAAATATCCAACAATTTCCTGCAAACCTGTACGTCTTTCCATCACTCTCTTTAAAACAAGACATTACAATTAGAAATGACATTTTTGGATATTATTCCATCTACAACATGTCTCTTAAACTGTGGTAATAATATGACTCAGCAGTAATGTGTTTATTTCATGGTTTCATGGTTTCACTTGTGCTCACATTACCTGAAAGTTAGCAACTTTGAACAAGGCTTTAAGCTCCACCCATTTCACAATCACATCATTTCATTTATCGCTCTTAGATCACACTAACTACTGTGTAAATACATGAAATCACATTCATTTAAAAACTCATTATTATCAAAATCATTGTTGTCAAATTAAATCAGTAACAAATGAATTGATATCTACTGTTTTAAAAACAAATTACCCCATTCACTTGTAGTGTGTCGCCTTAATGGGCAAAAATGAAAAGATATGTGTTCATTTACATCCTAATAATAAATTCTAAATGTCCAATCAATTAATTAAAAACATAACAAATAACCAATAACCAATTAAGCATTTATAAAAACAACCAATATCTAATGTAATCAGAATGATTATTAAGAATAAATAAACCAAAAGTCCTAATCAACGAACTAATATAGATGAAAACTGCAGATTCAGGGGCCCTCATGAAACTGTCCCTGTCCTCACAGGTCCTCGTGAAACTGTCCCGGTCCTCACAGGTCCTCGTGAAACTGTCCCTGTCCTCACAGGTCCTCGTGAAACTGTCTCTGTCCTCACAGGTCCTCATGAAACTGTACGAATGAAACTGTCTCTGTTCTCACAGGTCCTCATGAAACCGTACTAATGAAACTGAAACAGGTCCACATGAAACTGTCCCTGTCCTCACAGGTCCTCATGAAACTGTCCCTGTCCTCACAGGTCCTCATAAACTGTACTAATGAAACTGTCCCTGTCCTCACAGGTCCTCATAAACTGTACTAATGAAACTGTCCCTGTCCTCACAGGTCCTCATAAAACTGTACTAATGAAACTGTCCCTGTCCTCACAGGTCCTCATGAAACTGTCCCTGTCCTCACAGGTCCTCATGAGACTGTACTAATGAAACTGTCCCTGTCCTCACAGGTCCTCATAAAACTGTACTAATGAAACTGTCCCTGTCCTCACAGGTCCTCATAAAACTGTACTAATGAAACTGTCCCTGTCCTCACAGGTCCTCATAAAACTGTCTCTGTCCTCACAAGTCCTCATGAGACTGTACTAATGAAACTGTCCCTGTTCTTACAGGTCCTCATGAAACTGTCTGCAGTCTGGACACAAACTACGCACAACTTTCTGCGCATCAGAATGAATAAAGCTGCATCAGTGCAGTGTTTAACAGCTACACCGCACAGCCCCGAGTCTCCCACCCTCCCTACACACACACACACACACACACACACAAACACACACTCCCGGGTGCGCTGTAAACACACACACACACACACACACACACTAGCGGGTACTTTAACCCCGAGTCCATGAAAAACTTACCGAGCAGCCGGAGGAAATATAAACACACACAGGGGGGTCCGGCGGAGGGGCGCAGCAGCTTCACGCGCAGTCAGAAGTGCAGCGGGCAGTGCGGTGGAAATGTCTGAGCTCCATTTCTCCTCCCGGTTATTTGATGTTTCAGAGACTTCGCGTTGGGAAATCAGCGGAATCTGTTAGATCTGCACAGACTCCGGCGGACACCCGGCCAGCGGATAACGCACATACATACGCACGCGCGCACATACACACTACACTGGAGTTTACACTACATAACATACGAAGAGGAGGGGCTCCGTGTGATTGGCGGCTTCCAGCACCCAATTATCGGGATAGACCCGCCCACCAGCCTCCGCGTCACGACGGAATCCGTATCCAATGGTAACGGAGAGTGCGCTTTAAGGAAGAAACAACGGGAATCAAGTTCGGTGGACAGGACAGGAAGTTCCCACACATTTAACCCCTAATTATTCACTCTTTAATTTCATGAATAGTTTATTTTAGAGTAAACACATTCCTTTATAGACCAGGAGTTTAATAAGTCACGGTAATGAAGATGATCAGCGCACGAGGGGTTTATAACGTCGGTTTGATAAACGGTCACGTGGATTTGGCGCCACCTGCAGGTCAAACGATGCTCCTGCACCCAAGATTAATATTCATTATTAATACACGTCATCTGTTTATTTTTTAGTAAACACATGGCGTCCTAACGCATAATATATAATAAACTTTACTGAAATAATTTATTGATTCATTTGTGTAATACAAACAAGTAATAAAACACTTCAGGACGTGATTTTAAAGCGGAGTTACTGTTACCGCACAACCAAATTTCCTGTAACAGCACATCCCTAACTGTTTTATTCCTCTTGACCCACAGCGATTTCACAATTAAACATATTTTAATTTATTAAAGAACGTTTATAGTTCAAATTAATGTTCATGAAATAACCCTGCTAAAAAAAAAACAATAGAACCATCACAAAAATGGTTTCCACTACAAATACCATTACAAACCACCAGCTCACCATAAAAACCATTACCATTACTGGTCCTTAATGGTATCCACTAGACATAACATGCCACCAATAGAAGGCAACAAATTACCAGTAGAGACGCACAGGGACCATTACAGTTTTCATTAAAACCAATACAATTCCCATTAAATCCATTACAAACTCTATGAGGGTTTCTATTGTTTTTTTCAACAGGGAGGTTAGTTCCTGTTCTTACTTACTTTATAGCAGCTTTAAACAGTCGTTCCCTCAGCAGCCGTGTCTTTATTCTCTCTCTTTATTCTCTCTCTTTATTCTCTCTCTCGAAGTTAATAAGACAAAAAAACGCAGCTTGTCACGTTACAGAGAAACCGCAAAGAAACGTAAACTCCTCTGTCCTGAAGATGTCGGAAAACTTGCCTGACACTAGAGACTCCTTCCATAACGATTACATAAACATCTCCTTACCCTGGAGAAAAATGCACCATATCAAGGGATCCGGAGAAATCTCATTGTGTAAAGGGCAAGGCTGGAAACCACTGTTGGATGTGCGTGACCTTCGAGCCCTCAGGTGGCATTGCCTGAGAAATCGTCATGCTACTGTGATAAATATAACCACATGGGCTCGGGGGTACTTCGGAAAACCGTTGTCACTTAAGACAGTCCGCCGCTGCATCCAGAAATGCGACCCGAAACTCTATTACGCAAGGAGGAAGCCACACATCAACTCTATGCAGAAACGCCGGCGAGTTCTCTGGGCCCGAGCTCATCTCAGATGGACTGAAAGGCAGTGGAAACGTGTGCTGTGGTCAGATGAGTCCACGTTTCAGCTTGTTTTTGGGAAAAACGGACGTCGAGTTCTCCGTGCCAAAGATGAAAAAGACCAACCAGATTGTTATAAGCAAAAGGTGCAAAAGCCAGAATCTGTGATGGTATGGGGGGGCATCAGTGCCCACGGCCTGAGGGACTTGCATATGTGTGAAAGTACCATTGACGCAGAGGCATATTTTGGGATTTTAGAGAGACATATGCTGCCATCAAGGCAACGTCTTTTCCCAGGAAGTCCCTGGTTACTTCAGCAGGACAATGCCAGGCCTCATTCTGCACGTGCTACAACAGCGTGGCTTCATAGACACAGAGTGCGTGTGCTTGACTGGCCTGCCAGCAGTCCACATCTGTCTCCTATGGCGCATCATGAAGAGGAGAATCAGACAATGGCCACCAAGGACTGTTGAGCAGCTGAAGTCTTGTGTCAAGCAAGAATGGGCAAAAATTCCACTTGCAAAACTGCAACAATTAGTCTACTCAGTTCCCAAACCATTAAACAGTGTAATTAAAAGGAAGGGTGATGTAACACAGCCGTAAACATGCCTCTGTCCCAACTTTTATTGAGTGTGTTGAAGGCATCAAGTTCTAAATTTGTTTATATTTACAAAATACAGTTAAGTTGGTCAGTGAAAACACTGAATATCTTTTATTTGTACTTTTGTCAGTTAATTAAAGTTTCAAGAGACTCGAAATCACAGATTTTTGTTTTTATTGCATTTTAGAAAAACTCCAAACTTTTATGGAAACCAGGTTAGTATATAAACCTACGCTACTGTCAGAGCTGCTGTTATAGAGAATTAATCAACACCTTCTGACCAATCACAATCCAGAATTCAACAGCAGCATGGTGTAAATATATTAATAACCTAAATCCTTGTTGTTTATAAATTAATTTGTAGATTTCTAAAATATCGTATACATTTGAATATAAAGGAGGTGAGCTCAAATAATCAACTTATTAAACAAATGTCTGTTAATATAATGTAAAATTACAGTTTAAGTAATAACTGCAGGTCTGCTATCGTTTAGTATCTGTACACATTGTATTTGTTTTAGTTCTTAATATTTATAATATAGCTTTGGTCATATTCTCTAGAATATAAGTGTGTTTTTAGTGTAAATATATTTATAATGCAACATAACACAAATGAGCACATGGGACTGATCTGAACTAGTTACTACTGTATTACTGGTTACCAATAGGACATGAGGGGACTGTATTTTGGAAGGGAGGTGACACGTTAAGTCATGATCATTCATTATGATCATTTTATTATTATTACTTTATTTAACTTTGTTTGTACTGAAAGAAAAGAAAGCTGCTTATGAGCCGGATTCACACAAGTAAGTTTCGGGAACACAGGCACTTCAACTCTGAAGTTCAGTTCAAGTTCAGTTTTATTTGTATAGCACTTTTAACAATGGACATTGTCCCAAAGCAGCTTTACAGAAATATATAAATTCAGGATATAGATGTTAAATGTATGAATTTATCCCTAATGAGCAGCCAGAGGTGACGGTGGTGAGGAAAAACTCCCTGAGACGATATGAGGAAGAAACCTTGAGAGGAACCAGACTCAAAAGGGAACCCATCCTCATCTGGGTGACACCGGATAGTGTGATTATAAATAAATAAATCTCTTCTATAAATGTGCTAATGCTACATGGTCAAATAGTGCAGTTGTGTAACCAGGAAAATTCATTACAGTTTTTATATGAAGTTTGTTTTGTTGAACTTCTCCACTGTTCACCGATGGAGACTTGAGTGTAAAACTGTTACACAAGTTCGGCTTTCTTATAAAAAACTGTTTGTGGCAATTGCACATTTGAAGCACAGATTAAATCCCAAATCAATGCCCACTCCATACATCCTACTCACCACATCCTACTCACCAATCCATACTCACTACATCCTACTCACCACATCCTACTCACCAATCCCTACTCACTACATCCTACTCACCACATCCTACTCACCAATCCATACTCACTACATCCTACTCACCACATCCTACTCACCAATCCCTACTCACTACATCCTACTCACCACATCCTACTCACCAATCCATACTCACTACATCCTACTCACCACATCCTACTCACCAATCCCTACTCACTACATCCTACTCACCACATCCTACTCACCAATCCATACTCACTACATCCTACTCACCACATCCTACTCACCAATCCATACTCACTACATCCTACTCACCACATCCTACTCACCAATCCATACTCACTACATCCTACTCACCACATCCTACTCACCAATCCATACTCACTACATCCTACTCACCACATCCTACTCACCAATCCCTACTCAGTACATCCTACTCACCACATCCTACTCACCAATCCCTACTCACTACATCCTACTCACCACATCCTACTCACCAATCCATACTCACTACATCCTACTCACCACATCCTACTCACCAATCCATACTCACTACATCCTACTCACCACATCCTACTCACCAATCCATACTCACTACATCCTACTCACCACATCCTACTCACCAATCCATACTCACTACATCCTACTCACCACATCCTACTCACCAATCCATACTCACTACATCCTACTCACCACATCCTACTCACCAATCCATACTCACTACATCCTACTCACCACATCCTACTCACCAATCCCTACTCAGTACATCCTATTCACCACATCCTACTCACCAATCCATACTCACTACATCCTACTCACCACATCCTACTCACCAATCCCTACTCACTACATCCTACTCACCACATCCTACTCACCAATCCATACTCACTACATCCTACTCACCACATCCTACTCACCAATCCATACTCACTACATCCTACTCACCACATCCTACTCACCAATCCATACTCACTACATCCTACTCACTACATCCACTCACCACATCCTACTCACCAATCCCTACTCACTACATCCTACTCACCACATCCTACTCACCAATCCATACTCACCAATCCCTACTCACAACATGAATACACTAAATGTGAAAGAAAGGAGAAAAAGCAGCTCAGTTCATATCAGAAAATATTATTTTTTAATATAAAAGTTCAAATTAAAATAGAAGTGTGATTATAAAAGAGGATACTGTCAGCTTCAATACACACCCCCACACACACACCCACACACACTCCCACACACACACCCCCACACACGCACCCCCACACACACACCCCCACACACGCACCCACACACGCACACACCCCCACACGCACCCACACACATCACACACACACACACCCCCACACACACACCCCCACACACACACACACACACACACACACACCCCCACACACACACACACACGCACCCCCACACACACGCACCCCCACACACGCACCCACACACACGCACACGCACCCACGCACACACGCACACACGTTTCCCTTTCACAACCATCTCAATTCGATTAATTCATACAGCACCACAAATGAAGTGAGAGAGAGACAGACAGGTAAAGAGAGAGACAGACAGAGAAAGACAGGTAGTGGGGGAGACAGAAAGAGAGAGACAGAGAGATAGACAAAGAAAGACAGGTAGTGGGGGAGGTACAGAGACACAGACAGGTAGGGAGACAAACACAAAAACAGCCAAAGAGATACAGAGAGAGAGACACACAGACAAAAAAAGAGAAAGTCAGAGAGAGACATTGCAGGCAGAGATAGATAGGGAGAGAGAGAGAGAGAGAGAGAGAGACAGGTACAAAGACAGACAGACAGGTTTAAGTGTTGATGCTGGAGTTGTCTCTCTCTTCATTGCTGATGATTGTGTCTTTGTCTGTCTCGGAGTCCTGCACCGCTGATCTCTTCGTCATCTTATTCAACGTGCCCCCCTACACACACACACACACACACACACACACACACACACACACACACACACACACACACATTACAAATGTATAAACCAGTATGAATAGTTTGTGCCCTGAGGACTTGTCTGAACTTCCGCCGGCTCACACGTGCAGCCATGACAGCCACCATGAACATAGCTGAAGCTCATACAGGGATGGAGACGGAGGTGCAGGAGGGAGACCACAGACCTGCAACATCAGGTGAGATCACACCGGTCTACTAGAACTCAGGGAAGCCTGGAAGCCTGTCGAGACACCGTCACGGTCTTCCTACAGACCTACAGACACTAATCTACAACTGGCCTCGTAGCCTACTGCATGCATGTTCACCTCTTTCAGCCATTCTGAGGTGAAGAGTCCCTAGTTCTCATCGTCTCTCTCTCTCTGGGGTCGCCATGGCAACTTCCTCCGCAGGTGGACTTATTACCTTGCAGGGTTTGTACGCTGTCAGATGGGAATTGTTCTGGATTGTGCTGCTGTTCAGAGTGTGTGTGTGTGTGTGTGTGTGTGTGTGTGTGTGTGTGTGTGTGTGTACCTCTCTCCAATCGATGATGTTTAGTACAGTAGATGTGATGATGCAGCCGATAGTGTTCACTAACATGAAGATCATCATTCGCTGCCATCGCCATAGAGGAATCTTATCACTACTGCACACACACACACACACACACACACACACACACAGTTATGGTGATTATGGTAGTATAAAAATGTAAACAAACAGACACACAAT